>JAQFXM010002915.1:0-22439 GCA_034693345.1 Entomobrya multifasciata
TAGTAAGCTGTTGATGCATAACTTACTTTTTACTAATTACTTCGTCACTTTGCTACACTTAGCTTGATGGGTTTATTTTACTACAACTGGCAAGCACACACATGTGTATAGGTATAGTGTATAGATACAATACACAACATGTATAAAGTATTCACTTTCTTACTTCTGGGAAAAGCGAAATGATGTGTATTCCTAGAATGGGGTTAAATGAGATTACTTTAATTTCCGAAGGTGAAATGTTTTACCGCGCTTTAGGGAAAACTTGTGTAAATAAATTGGAATAATGTCATTGATATAAAATAACAAAAAGTGAACACTTCATTCAAAAAAGAAGAGAGCAAATATCATCATTAAAATGATCGCTGTTCTTGATTTCTTCTCATTTCCCTCAGAGTAGATTATGGGAAGTGCCACATATTATCTTGTCAAAACTTGAGCAGTTCCGTGTAACTGTAACTGCTTTCATTATCCATTCTGCTACAATCACATGCTACGACGATCATCAGTATGATCATCGCCTGAGGAATAGATAGATACAAAAAGTACTATGGAATTGCTCAAAGTCATGCCTAAATACGTGCTAGTATGGGAACAAAAAAATGACAGGGAACATGTACATACAGTCGTTTGGCCGAATGACAAGAAAGGAAAAGTAGGTTAGACAAAAGACATCTCGCTTTTAGTTTAGTAGTCAGTTTCACAACTTCGCCGCAGTTACAAATCTTGCTTACTTCCAGAATTTTTGTTTTAAAGTGTGTGTGTATATGTGTGTGCTTTAGTAAAAAGAGGTCATTTTCGTAAAAGATTCTCATAAAGATAATGTTTTGTGTGATGTGCGATGAATACGATGGGATGATGTCTATTTTCTTCAGTTTCTTTCTATTCTCAACAAGCCACTGTTGTAATTAAGATGATAGCTTCGTATTCTTCTCTCCCGTTTTTTTTCCTTTTCTATTTTGGATCAAAGTGAAATTTGTAGAAGAATGGAATTTCTCAGAGAATATTTTAATAACTCCGTAAATTTAAGCGATGTCTTGAGTATTTTTACTCAACACAGTTAAGCGTGGGAGGGGGAATTTCAAACAAAACGTCTTTCGGACCATGAAACATTGAAAACACACACATATTTTATGAAAACTGGCGAAAAACACGTTTCTCTGATGATTATGATGAAAGATGAGGAATAATTTTGTTCTAGAAACATGTCACCTCGTATTACTTGATGGTACACATGGCGTTCCAAGCGTATTATATTTTAGAACAAGCCATTACATTACATTATGTGGAAAAGTAAAAGAAAAAAAGACAAAAACAAGACTGTTTGAAACAAAACTGTTTTTAAGCTTGTATATTATGACTGCACGTTTTTCAATGTTCAACTCCTGCTTTAAGACCAGTAAATATTAGGCTTGATGTTGTAAAAATGTGATCGCCTTATAGTAGACTCGACGTCAAACAAGTATAGTGGCATATTACGCTTGACCCAAACTACTACCCAAGAAAGGCAAATCTCCTGTCTGTTAGTCTTGAAGACTGGAGACAAGAAAGACCAGCAGGCTATAGGCTATAGCCAGTCTTGTCAGCAAGAAGAAAAGTTGCACATGAACACACAGGAAAAGGCTCTTTATCCCTCTCTCCTTCTTCTTGTTCTCAGACTTATTTGGTTGCTGTATAAGACCACGAAAGCTAAAGGAGACGAATATGCACGCATGATGAAAATGAAAGAATAAAAGCAGTGAAAAGGAAAGGAAGTGCCACAAGCAAAAACGAACAGAAAGTCTGGCGAAGAATTCTCATCAACGCTGCCATACACACACACGCCATTAGCATCCTTAGAATGCAGACAGAAGAACAAAGTGCAAATAAATGTGGTTGATGATGTGGCATGGTAGGCATATACTATGCATATAAAACTATACAGAGTGCCGTCGTCATCATCATGATTAAAGAACGACACCAATCCAATATACTATAGTTTTTCGTGAAGTTATATTTAAGTAATTTATCCTATAAATTCAGAATTTGCTTGAGAATTTTTTCTTCGAAGTTTCCGTTTTAATAGTTTGCACTCGTTTGCCACATGAAGGAATGTGGTGGCGGTGAAGGTATTGGGAAAGAGAAGCTGAAGGAAATAAAGTTCATAGAGACCTCCCGTCTACGAAGATGTATGTCTGAACCTTGAATATTACGTGTACCAACGAGTATCCTGACATTTTATTATTTTTTGGTTGGCATAGACAAAAATAGGCGGTTTTTATTAGAAAACGTGCTACATTGTAATCATTTCTGGGAGGAGGTGAACAGCACGAGTACGCCACAAAGTACAAAGTCTACCCAGTCTAGTCGGTTTTTTGATCCTTTTGCCAGTTTTTTCTGGATTTTACTTTTGTACTTTTTGGATTTGTATTCCAAGAGGCGGGCATACCTTGGCTAGGAACATTCAACTTGAGATTACAATAGTTTCTAATTTAGTCTCCGGAAGAAGAAGGTGAAGGCTTTTCTGAAACTCTTTTGTTTCTTCTTTTCTTTTCTTAGAATGATGAATTGAATGCAAAGGAGACAATATGCTTATCTCTATAACCTTAAGGCACACGCGCGCCTTTCTCCACCTACCTACAAACTCATTATCAGCCACAATGTAAATATGTGTACTTTACTCATTTATGCCTATTATAATATAGAAACAATGTGTATTGTACATTATAAAGTAAAACTATTAGAAATAGTGCATTGTTCTTGTAGATATTTACGTAGTGCCAGAGTTTTTTTTACTCGTGCGCTATCCCACTTATGTCTCCGTAATCTTCTGATTTACTAGAAAACAAAGTTACTCTTTTTTCTTTGCTGCTATTTTTTGTGTTATATTTTCAACGGAAAATATGTTCACTTGTTTCTAACAGGCTCGTTCCATAGCACTTTTTCTCTATATTTTTTCTCCAGCTTGATATATATTAACAGGATGCATTGTTTAGTTGGCCGCATTGTTTTTTAACATTTTGTTTTTAAAGTTGTGATGATAGTTGGTGTTGTTGTTATCCTTCTTGTTTGTTTACTTGGCTCCTGGTATGGTCTGGTTTTTGGAGATAGCAAATATAGTATGACACGGCGGCAGCAGTAGGAGACGACAAAAAGCGATTTATACTTCCTGATCGACCTATTTTACTCTACTGCTGCTTGTTCTTCAGTTCACAGGATAGACAAAAGATTTTACTTGTTTTAGAGCAAAACGTTCTCCTTCTTGCGCCATTTCCTCTAATGGTTCTCACTCATTCCATTCCTTCACATAGCTCACAACTCACTCTTTCTCCAGCCAATATAAAAAGCACACTGACCTGGTATAAAAGTAAATAAATACAACAAAGCCTTAAACAAAATAAAAAGAGACAATGAAATAGTAAAGGAAGCCTATGGAAGACACGTAGGAATTTTGGACCGTTTACTTGCAATGTGTACTCTTCTGTGAGTGAATCTTTTTGTTTTTTTTCTTTCGTTCTTTTTAGCTGATATCGACACATGAACTATAAGATTTATTGAGAGGTTACACAACAACGAACATGTTTTCTACTTAAAAAGACTACTTTATATAACAAATATATTCTTTCCTTTTACACAGCCAAACTAGTGAGAGAGCCAATTCATTTATTGTAAAACATTCATTCACTTTAAGTATACAAATTTTATTGTTGGATTTTTTATCTTGTCATTTTCAGAATCAGTTGGAAACAGAACGTCTTCTTCAGGACAAAGTGTTGGTGGTGGCGGTGGGCCTCCTTCTCCTAGGGCATTGCCATCAATATCAGCCGCTGCAGTAGTAGCGTCAGTAGCGCCATCCTCATCTTCCGCGTCTTCCTCTTCTCCAAAAACTGTTGGAGTGACATCACCTCCCGTAATTCCAACAGCATCAGCGACCTACTATCCCGTCTCCCCATCCATCCAGTCTTTAGTCCGTAGCCAAAGTTTTGACTATTCAGTCAATACTAACAAACCGGCTATCAGTAAAACTAACAATGAAAGCAGTATCGCAGTGACCCCCATTCCACTAATGCTTGCAAGGTCCTCCGCATCCCATAACGTCAATCATCCCGACTACAATTACAATTCGACAATCTCCTCTTCCTCGTCGTCGTCGTCATTTGACGTTTTGATGAACTCGTCGACGAGCCCGTTTGTAACTCTCAACTCAACCGTGTTGAGAGCCCAGTACAAAAGCAATGCGATGCTCCCCTGTAATGTGCGCAACTCAGGCGATGGAGTCACGGTAAGTTCAAAAACAGTCAATAGTATACACTGCTTTGCTGACTACGTGCCAAGAAAGACGGAAACTAAAGGAAAGAGAGACGGAGAAAAAAGTCACAGCCTAAGTGCATGACCACCACTTTCTCTTCCTCTCTTACGCCTTCTCTCTCACAATTTTTTTTGCGAACTTACTTTACTTGAAAAACGCCCGAACTATAACTCGAATCGCTTTTCACTTTGTGCCAAGAAAATAGATAGAAAAAATATATTATAATTTCAAAAAGAAATTACCCGAAGGAAAAATATCGTACAAAAATAGATGCACAAAGTATACTAGCAAGCCAAGTTAAGCAGAGAGAGTTTAGACCAAGTAACTTCACATTTTTTCGATATCGCCACAGACAGTCATACGTCATTTGAGTAAAAGAGAGTCAGTTTTTCCAGGGAAAAAGCAATGCTTCTTCAAAAGATGTTAAAGCGGCGGTAGTATAAGTAGTGATGTTGTTAGTGCGAGGGAAATAGTTTTTTTCCTCCTCACCAACAAATAATATGCTGCTCACATCTTTTCCCAATTTTCCAAGAATCATGGTGATACCACGCCATGGCCATGACATGTCATGCCATGTACATGAATGTATGTGGATATTGCCTATTACACGTTTTTCAAGTACCAATTTTTTTCTTCTTCTTCCTTTTTACCCTTTCACTTTTCTTTTAGATTTGTTTTTAAAGGAGAAGAGGAATAAGAGGAGCATTGCATTTAACAACTATTTAAAAACTTCTTTCTTTTCTTCCTTTCCATTTCTCCTCCTTGTGTCCTCCTTTTCATTCTTCTATTCTTCTACCGTATTTTGCCCTCCTTTTCTCCTCTGCCAACCAGATTTAAAGCACTTTCTCTGATAATTTATTTTCCGAGTTTATGCTCAAATAATGAGCATTCAAAGTTTTTTCAGTGTTCCTCTGCCTCTCATTCTTCTTCTTTTCCTGCTGCTGAACCCAGTGACTTGTCTCTATTCTCCTCTCTCTTTTTTACCTTCCCACTATCAACGCAGAAGAGAAAAAACCCACTATTCTCTTTTCATTCTTCCAATGAGAGTTACTTTTCTAGCTACACAGAAGAGGAAGAAAAAGCATTACACGACATTTTACTGAGAGCAATTTGCTGCGAAGTAGAAAAGAGTCTACTTCCACCAAAGACTACACTTTTTGTGTACATATCTGTCCGAGTTCTTTGTTTGGCCCTTTTACAAAATAGGAAAACGATTCCACTTATTCTATTTCCATCATTATCATTATTATTATATCAGTACGACACATACATAAAGTGCTTCTTTCTCCTTCTTGGGCCTACAAATAATAATATTTTTTACATTAAAATGGCAAGAGGAGAAGAAAATAGATCATTTACTGGTAGCAGTTATAAGCACACAGTTTTTGCTTACTCACCAAAAATAATATGCATGACTAGTTTTTATGCAAGTAGGTATATGTATATACATGGCACATGATACATGTTGAATAGTTACTACTAAAAACTTCTGCCATCAGACAACCACTTTTATTCTGACTCTTTGACTTGACTCTTATTCTTCCTGATTATATTATTGCTTGTGTGTCTCTGTGTTTGAGTATAAAACGTCTTTTGTATTCAAACACAAACTTTTTTTTGGGTAGTTTGTAGTTGTAGAGTATTAATGGATGGAAGTAAAGAGAGAGAAAAGTCTTTCTTGTTCAAGTGGATGGAACACAAGGAAAAAAATAGATGTCTGTTTGCTTATTAGTAACAGGCCGCAGAGCAACTTGCTGGAGAAAGACAGACGACACTACTATACATGCATAATGTACGCTTGAGCTATATATTCCACCATTTTTCTGAATAAAAGCTCTTTTGAGTGTCTCCTTTTCTCTTTTTCTGTAAGACATTCAGGGAAATAGTATGAGAGACCAAAAATGAGAAAGAAGAAGCAAAGTTGGAAAATCTTGTAATAAATTATGAAGATCTTGATAATTTTTCAAAGACTAAGTGCGTGCTTTCTGACATGTGTATTCTCCAGAGTTTCACGTCAGGGGTATATAAAAACGTATGAAAAGTATGATGATGATACACATACCTGTTTCTCTTCTTAATGTATTTAGTAGTGGTGGACGAAGAACAGGCTATCATTTTTCATACTTTTTTGTGCTACATACATTCTTATAGATGGTCTCACTGGGGCGGCTTGGCCTGATGGTGATGGCGTTGGTGGTGTGGTAAGATTGCGATTGGACATACGATGGTATATTAGGTGGTAGGTGTATTTTTTGGTCGTCATTATGATATGATACAGATTATGACTATAAAATACTTGCATATTAAATATAGGTAGTGAATTTTTTCCTGGTATTTTCTCCCACATAAACTGGAACTACGTGAAAAGATGAGGATGAATATACGGAAGAATTTTCTGCTTTGCCTTCAGTTAGTGTGCGTGGTGGCTTTTCGGTAGGAGGACAATGAAGAAGTAGGGGTTTGGTGAAAAATGGGCCTGGATTCATTGTGGATAATGCTGTGTACATGCCACGCATGAAATGTGTGTGTTGCAGGTAAAGTTGTATGTGGGTGGGAGAAGTGAAAGCGGATATGGCAATGGTGAGTATAGTATATGTAATATGCACATAACAATCATTTCACCATTCTTGCCATCTCCGTGTTCGTTTTGGTCGTCGTAGTCGTCATGAGTCAGGTTTCCCGACTCTTTTTCTTGTTGAACCGGGGATTGCCCTCCAGTTATTATTATGGGAAACGCAAGAGAAGAATAATGAGTGCTGCCAGGGAAAGTGCAATAAAAATGCCAAGGAGCAGCCTCTGAATCGATTGGATGATGGAGAAGAAAAAAGAAGGCCTTTACAACATTATCAACGGAAAAACAGTAAAAAAAAGTCGGCCAAGTTTTTTTTTGCTCCCACCCAGCACTTGCCTAACATACATACATACACTTGTGTGCAATACGCATTGTGTATACATTCATACGCCTTACGTACTCAACTCACACTTTGCACAAAATAAAGAGGATTTCGTCTTTTGGTTGTTGCTGTGTGCTGAAGTGTTGCAATGGGCCTTACTACTACTACTTTACCATCTACTGAATGACCTCTCTTATTTTCTCTTCTTGAGAGCTTATTACACTTGGAAAACTATAAAGTCATTGGCTTGTATTTGTCTAGTAGCAAGTGTAAACCTTCCAAGTTAGCCAGAAAGGTGGAAAGGAATCTTTTTATATCTTCTTGCCTTGAGGAAATAAAAACTACGTTGCTCCCTTTAATAATATGTGTACCTTCTCTCTCCATCTGCAATAGAAATAGCGCCTGCTGCTTCACTGCTACTCATGTGCTCATTCAAAAGGAAGAAGAAAATAAGAAAGAATAACAGTCAGGTTTTTCTTTTAGTTTTTGTCTACTTCTCTTCACAAAATTTTCCATATGAGTGAGAGCAAGTAAAGTATATTTTGTGTCTGTGAGAAAGAAACATCAAGGAAAATGAGGGAACAGAAGCATCACACAGAAAAAAATGTTCTCACAGGGAAAATGGGAAATTAGTCTCATGAAACCAATCTGATATGAGCTAACACCCTGCGTTCAGCTGGAAGAAGAAGAAAACGAGGAAAAAACATGAAGAAGAAAGGAACAAATTTTTTTATTACTTTCCGCTTCACTTCTTGCACTATTAACAATAACAGTCTAATAATCATAATGTTGATGATGATGAGAATAATAATAAAAGTAATAATAATAATGGAGTTGTGCGTTGTTCTGTATCATATTATAAGATTATTTCTTGGAAATAATAACGCACACGACACAAAGTTATTAACACAAAGTCGTTACATCACAAATAGCAATAATAAAAAGCAAGGAGAGCAAACCTTGTTTCCTCACAAAATAGTGTAGAACCGTTTTTCTTGTTATGGAAAGATATTATTTGAATTTGAGGAACTAAAACATATATTGGCAAATTAATAAAGAGCTTTAGTAACAGTGACCATATAGAGCGAATGATTATGATTACAGCAATTTTGCAATAATTTTATGTTTTTTCTCTTTTCATCTAAAATAATCACGTCTAAATATTCTTACAGGTTGACTGCCTAAATTTATGTATATCCCGTGTGTACTACAGCTGAATATGAAGCACATTAACATTTCCATATTAGATATTTTGCCCAAATAAACCAATTCGATAAATAATGGCATCGAGTTCGTTATGTTGTAGAACGGGTACTTACTGTAGCTCCTGATTTTGAATGTATGCTAGACTCATTATCAAAGCCACAAGCTCAATAATATTTAATAGGTTAAAAGGAAACTCGAGAATTTAATTTATTCTACAATCAGAAATGAGAGCTACTGACGTAAATATGTTTTTACTCTACATATTCCGAACTCGTACAGTATAATGAGATGATGAAAATAAGCAGTAGAATATATGTAACAATAACAAAAGAATGTGAACGAGCGAAGTTATTCATGTTGAGCCATATTCCGACGGAAAGATGGGATAGTGGTATGGTATAATGAAATTATTATTATAAGCACTGACCTCGAACCTTTCGCCCCCTTTCTCTCTACTTCACTTTTTCCACTGCCATTTTCTTGTGAACCAGACCCTCTTTCGAGAAATAAGTGGCAAGTTCACTCTTTCCTCACAATTTAGTGCAAACAACAACAGAGATTCATTCGCTCACCATCAAAATTAAATAAGTTTCAAGATGTTGATGAATCTTCTATAAGCTTTTCTATGTATTTATAGGGGAAAATAACTTGTTTTTGGATAAATTTTGTAAAGGACGAAGAGAAGCCAAAAGAAGAAAGTTTCAAACTTGGTGACTTTTATTTCAATATTATTAATATTTATACAAAAACAACTTTCCACTTTGTTTTGAATGTTCATACTTTCAGCTCATTTCATTTCTCTATTGCCATCTCTTTCTAATTCACTTCTAATCCTTTTTCGGGTTTCTCCTTTTCTACACCAGATCGTTTTATTTCGAGAATCCGCCGAAGTGTTATTATTATTATGCCACAAGGACACATCTACTGTACAGAATGAGATCTTACTTAAGAGTAAGTAAGGCATACAGTGAGAAAAGTTGTGCATTATTGAATAGTGTATTTTGAAGGAGTTTTGAGCATCATTATACTGTTATAAAGCTGTTATTTGTGGGTTTGTACTTTATAAGTCACTCTGTTCATATGATAATAGTGTACTATAATGGCGTGACTTTAACAATGCATTTACTGAACATAGCCTAGCCTGAAATCGTGAGACGCACCGTTCGCAAAATGCATCTCCGACGACTCAAGTTAAATATTCGTAAGCCGATATTACTATGTGGATCACAATGCCTGCCTATCAAATATGGATAAAAGATAGACCTCTAGACGGAAATGACTGCATAATGCAAGGAGAAAGCAAACAGTCGAAACAAAGAAGATACGTTAAAGGAAAAAATCCACGCAAGGACGTAATTCTTCTTTCAAAAACTTTCTCTTGTATTCGAGAGAACTGTAATAATAACACATATTCAAAAGTCCCTTGATAGCAGTCACTATATAATTTGAAGGATGAGCAGGTTTATTTTTAAAACTTTTACACAATTTAGGAAACTTGTGCCTCCAGAAAGGCACGAGGCAAGTTTTATCAAGATTATCAACTTGTTTATTTGAAAGCCTAGCTGTTATATAAATTCTTAATATGATATTATCGCTCAATATTTTGTTAATAAAACAACTTTATTTATAAAACCTGATTATTCTGTCTTACTGTTTTAAAACCACATGGCGAATCATTGAAAATAGGTAGAGAATATGACACTTTCATATCGAACCGCGCATTATTACGATAATAAAAGCTTTCTTTGCTATCCGTTTTTTTACAAAGTCATGATGAAAATATCCACATAATGCACAATAAGCCATTTGATACTTCACTTTGATCCATTTTAATGTTACGAAAGGGAAAAATAGAAGAGTTATGTTGTAACTATTATCCTTTACATAAAATGTGGGTAAAAATACATGTCATCATAATACAACTTGCATTTAAAAGAAAAAGAGGAAATACGTGAGAACTTTGAGGTACTATCCAGAACACTAAAGAGCGCATCGAAAGATAACGACGGAATGGATAGCCTTCTTTTCAAACTACTACGTTTTTTGCATCAAGAAAAAAATGAAGCAAAACAGGGAAAAGGGTGAACAAGCTGCTGTTGGGAAAAGAACCAAGTTTTCTCCCGGTACCGCCTTTTTGCGAATGAGCAAAATATACATTATGTATCCATATGCAAATGCATCTTTTGCAATTTTCACAGAAAAGGAAAGAATAGCAATGAAGATGTAATTCGTACTTGGGTAAACCATACCTAAGGCTCTGTGCTATATTTATAGGTAGGCATGCTTCATGCAAGTAGAGTAGGCACAAAAAAAGAAATACAAAACATGGAAGCAAATTACGTGCACTCTATATTACCCTCGTTTTCGTACACAAAAATGCAAAAAGAAGGCTTGTGGTATGTACTGGCGATTTTACTGCTCCTTTTAGAAGAAAAAGTAATGTTCACAAAAAAGTGGAACATTTGAAAAAAAAACGAAATTGTAAAAAAAATATTCGGAAGCGATATAAAGAGAAGCTGGGTGGTGGGTGAGTGAGTGAAAGAGAGTAGTGAACTCTTTCTGTGATCTTCTTCCTTATGCTTTGTAGATGGGCACATTTCGATCGAATTTATTATCGTATTGAATGGCATCTGCTGAAGTAGTATGTAGGTATATGAAATGTATACAAACGTGTTGGCAGGCATTATTAAAGTATTCCATTTCACTGCTGACGTGGAACAAAAAGTAGTGATGTGAACATATACATGTATACCGTATCGAATTCAGTTTGACTGGTTTAGTTCAAATCGACATTGTTGAACTTAAGTAAAAGGCAGAAAATCAACAAGATTATTCACTAGCATATGAAAATAAAAGGGTAGTAGTCAATGTACCGTTCTTCAAATCGTATTTTCTCCTGTTGTGCTTGTGTCATTCTTGGAATTTCCATTGTGAATGTCCATAAATAGCAAATTAGATTTTATACAGTTTAAACAATAGGCACGCTAAAACAAATATGACGTCCAGAAAGCTATATTTGGCTAACACTTCGTTTCAAAATAAGATGTTTTGTTTCAATCTAATAAATAATACATCGAAGTAAAATATGATTATTATGTATCATAATAGTATCATGTCACCTTTGGTCACAATTCCAAGTGGAATTCCATAATTCTAAAGAGCACTTTACATTCATGTACATTCGTATTTCAATGTATAATGCAACATACACAAAAAGAAACTTTGAGCTTTTACATCTTACTTTGACCTTTGTGAAAGCTGGATTTGAGAAGTACTCGAAACCTTCAAACAATTACTTTGCACGTGTCTTGTAGCTTACATCTCAAGCAGGGACTCACCCAGATTTACAATCAGGAAAAGTCTCGAATGCATCACCAAGCTAAATTTGTTCAATGCAAGGGAATTTATTGCAACAAAACACTATTTTGCTCTTTCAAACTTGCAAATAACTTTTGTTTTATGCCTAACTTTTTATCTTTTTCGTAGCACAAAATGAATGATGAGCACAGAAATTTTTCTCACATTTGCTTCAAGACAATATAAATATACATTATCGCATTTTATCGGATAACTGGAATGCAAACATTAAACGTGAATACAGCAAAACCCCTGTTTTTACATTTACCCAATTTTCTGAAATACTTCTGAATGGAAAGCTTTGATTCACGAAAATCGTTGGGCTTCTAGTTTCACCGAATCCATTAATATAATTTTTCATATGGTAGGGAACTGTAGTAGTGTTCAATATTCGAATTTCAAACTCATACATTTCCTTTTGTGCTGCACTGCTTTTACATTGTGTCATCAATTTCCCGTTCTTGAAACCGCTCCCAGGAGACTTGTCATAATATCTTTCAATATGTGTTCTATATATACTTAATAATATTGCATTATAATAATTATACATGCAATCTCAGTAATACGACTCCATCTATCATGTGACCTCGTTTTAATAGTGATCCTCCTTGTGTCTCCTGCTTTCCTTCTGTTTTCTCAGGCAATTTTGGTTTTCTCCTTCGTCGGATCATGTCTTTTTACTTACACATATACACAATGTATGTATCTCTTTCTGTCTGCTTAATCGGGACATTAATTTGAATCCTTCGAAGTTGACGGGAGGTATAAAAGAAAGAAAAGCCTCAAAGGGAAAGAAAATATTTCTTTCAAGGATTTCTATATGCATACCTACGTTTTCTACCAGCACCTCTTCTCAAACGTATTCATACTTTTTTGCCAGAAGGATAATATTATGGATTATTGGATTTGGTTGGTTGAATGAATATAAAGTTACCTTTTTTTACGCAAGCATGTATCCATTCGTGAAATAAAAGGCGAGGAACGAGGACATATAAAATATCAAACGAGCTTGTCAATATTGTGCATATCGGTATACCCTTTTTTAATATTTGTGTTTTTATAGACAATCTATCATGCTGAGTTGGTATATTATTTCATAAAAAAGTGTATGTTTGTCATTCTCCTCACTTCACTGGTGTGCCACCAATAAATGTCAAGTAGGGTTGCATTCTAAAAAAGCTAAACCCAAATTGATGGAACAAGTAACAAGGCAAAAGGGATAGATGGTATATTTTTCAACAATTGATCATCCCTTTTGTTTGTAAAAAACCAATAGAATTTTTTTACTTATCAAATACAACATTCAAGTTCCAAGGAAAATCAGCAGCAGCAGGTCAAATATTGGAAACATGAACATGAGCACGAACACAAGCACTGCTTTCACTCGACTAGGTATTTTTGCGTGCCAATCTAATCCTGATAAAAAATTGCGTTTTTTAAATAAAAAGGGACCCAGATTTTTATAGTCTGCAATAATAATACTGAAAAGACCTACATGTTTCCACATGATGGCAGTTGGATATATGAAAAATCTAGGTTGACGAACGGGTCTCTCATTTTGTATTGTGCAAAAACAGCCAAGTCAGAAAGTCTATCTTCGATCCAAAGATGTTTTGGCATTTGTTCCTCTTTTTATTCTGAAAGAAACGAAGGTTTGATTCCAAAAATAAAAAGACGAGTCTACGCCACAATAATAATAAAAAGTACACTGTATCTTTTGTTATTACTCCTTCTCAAGGCTAAGCCAAGAGTTATTTCTCATCCTCCCCATATCCCGTTCCTCCATTCTTTCCACGTGTGATGTGTTTCAAAAGAAAATTTAGAACGGAGGAGGAACATAAAAAATATTATGAAATCAAAATGGAATCAAAACGATGGTAGTGGTATGATGAAAGCAACGTGAGGGAATTCACCAGGTGTAAAAACTCACCAAGCGGCAAACACTACACATTTCCAATCACATCCAATCATTCTCTCACCCTCTCCGAGTTTCAGTCAAGAATGAAAGGTATGCAGCTAAAAAAAGTAGGAAAGGCAACAAAAAAGTGTGTGTATCCATCTAATTCTCTGTCGTGACTTGAAAATGATGGCTCAGGAAAGAAATGAAATCTTTTCACTTCCACTTAGGCAGTCAGCCAGCCAGTTTATAGTATCGACGTAAAACGTAAATTTTACAACATTTCAAGAAAAAAAGTAGCTGCAGGCTGCCATGGGCGGTGGTGGTGAAGGAGGAATGATTTCGGGCTTTAGCTTAGTTGGTTCCAATCCAATATCGTATTGAATGATGAACATTAAACTAGGCAAAAGATGTATGTTTGACGGTGGTGGAATGGTGGTGGCTGTACGATAGGTGGTTCTTTACGTTTGGTTTAGATTATGATTATGTCTACAATTGGCCAGAGGCCTTTTCAAATATCAGATTAAGTTTTTCGGATCTGGGAAGCAGAAGATCTTGTTAGTTAGGGAGTCTTGGTATATTACTTATTTATATGAACACCAAGCACACAACAGTTTATAAGATTTTGTACAAGTTAAGCACTTTAAATTGTGGAAAATACTTTACCTTTCCCAATGTTTTAAAGCTATGCATAAATAAGCATATGTCTTAACCATTGAAATGTGGATCTTGCAAAAATAAAATACAGGCATAGCTAGATATATGGATAAAATGATAAAGGAAACCATTTTCTGATATGAATTTACGGCGGAGTTGGCGAATTCCCGACGCATATACTTCAAGGTATTTCCCTTTTGTAGGAATATTACTTTCCCTGACATCCATGGAGTCATATGTGGAGGCCATGAAAAAATCAAAGTAAAGTGCATCGTTCCAGAAGATATTTCTTTTAGCTTAGTCTACTTTCTCCTTGACTGCAGAGTTTTTTAGTTTAATATTTGGTTTGCACAAAAAAGGTATGAAAAAGTAATGTTGTATTGCAAATCGCAAACTATTTCATAAGAGAGGGTTTAGTTGAAAGAGGTAGCATGATACTTCTATAATACAATACATTAAAGATATCTTGAACGCCTCTATTCCTGTTTTCTTTTGAATCCACAGAATATACATACTTTTATATATCAAAGTATACATACACCTTAGCATTACAAAGGTATATACTATGAAGGCATCTCAATCCTACTAAATGATGGCACAGAAGGGAAAACTAATCCCAATTGAAATGAAATAAGGATTTAGTGCGGAAAAATTCCAATTTAACACACACAGACAGGCTTACGATAACAGTCCAAACAAAACAAGATGACTGAGCTGATTTCGTTCTCTGACGAAATCAGAAATAAGGTAGCTTAAATGTGATTGCACATGAATGATTATCTGGGCAGTTTACTTAATACTGTCTCATTCTATGAAAAAATATAATCCCCTCTTTCATTTCATCATAAAACATAGAAATAATGCATTCATCTTTTTGTAACTTTCCATAAAAATAATCATTTCACTTTCTTCATCATTATAATGAAATCGTAATTCAAATCAAAGCAGCAAAACAAAACCAAGAAGAAGAAAAATAATAAATAGTTAAAAGAATATGCGAACTAATCCAGATTGCTTAGACTTGTGTTTTTCTACACAAAACTAAAACTTTCGTAAAACAACTTGTATGTTGGTTTAACCGTTATAAAAACCTACATCATTCATAAGCTTTGTACGAGATATGAGAAAGTCCGTGTACAATAAATTGTTTTGAACTTTTCCAACCCGTTTTAGTCGCACACGTCGTTATACAATACTTGGAAGAGTATATGTTTTTGTTATTTTATGAATATAAAAATGTTTCTTGTGACACCAATGCTCAAAAAAAATTATTTTAGTTTTTCGGGTAACAGCCGGAGTTTCAAAATAATATACGTTAGGGTTATAAGGGATAAGATAAAGAAAACCACCGTGTAGCCCAGCAGCAGATGATACGGCCACGAGGAAGAAGAAAGTATACGTTATTTTTTTCTCCCTGAGATTTTAAGCCGTTTTCTTGAAGTAGGCGATGATGACGATAAGAATGATAAGATGTTGACGAAAAAGAGGAAACAAGAGGTGTGTGTATGTGTATTAGAATGCATCTATTTTTTCACACCATTTTGTCACAGATTGTTGTTCGTCCTAGTTGTTCCTCCGTATCACCATATTGCCTTCACTTCACACCAACAGTCTGTCTTTTTTTCTTCGTAACTTTCACTGATATGTACGGTTCGTTTGACGAAGGAAGACGGTGGCGGTGGTGGTGACGATGGTACTTATATATTTGATTATAGCGAAAAAAGAGCCAATATCCGGAGGGACGGCTAGTCCAATTTCCTTTTTTTTCACTTTTTTTCTTTGCTGACAATGATGATGCTACACACATAAAAATGCATGAAGACGAGTTATATTATTACTTTGGATTGTGAATGTATGTATATTTATAAAAACCATGGTTTGCCATAGCCTTGCCATATCTAGAACATCATCACATGACACGATCAGCTTTTCTAGTAAAAAAGATGGCAAAAGGAAGTGGGTTATATTGAATGGCTGAATGTACCACTTTTACAAAAATAGGTTTAGTACAAGAAGGTCCCCTTGAAAGTAAGAAAAAAGATATGCGATAAAATATACTTTCATCATATTTTCTTCTTCTTGAGCATGATGTAAAATAGAATAAAGAATGCACGGCTAAGCAGAATAAAATGTTGAAGAGACGCTCCATTTGACAGGAGTTTTTTTGGAAAGTCCAACATAACACGAAAAGACGAAAGAAAGGCCGAGAGTGAAGGAGAGAAAGAAGAAGAAAAGCAATAAAGAAAACTAAACTGGATTTTTCGTCATTTTCGCACAGAAAAAGAAATAAAAATTGTTCTTGATGGCTGGTTGGTACAACATTGCCTATTATAGATTCCAAGTAATATCAGAACAAAGGCAAAAGAGTAATACTGGTATTTTTCATACAACTCTCAACTCCACTACCAGACAAGTCAGCAAAGCTATTAAAGTAGATGCCTATTTTACATTGAGAATATTGGAATACCAAACCGACACATGCTTTCAGTTTGGGTAGTTGTATAGGCACTTGTGATGGAATTATGTATACCTAAATGTACAAAAGTATTGTTCTGTGTTTCTTTGTTGAAACTGACGCATCTATATTCTTACAACTTGTCACACTGCTAACTAATACAGCCTTTTTTTGCTGAATGAATATACATACAAGTTTACAGCAAAGACATTACTTTTTTCTTGGTGCTGTTGTTGGTGGTGAAGACGAATGACTTGACTGACTTGGTGAATTGTTGTTACTGCTACCACCACCACTGTTGACGAAGTTTTTTAGTAAAGAACGTTGACACGACAGTGGCACTGCTGGTGTTGACATGCATTATTACCATACATGGAGAGTATGGGGAGTACTCATGAGTATGGAGTACATTCTTGCCTTCTTTCGCTCTGAAAAGTCAGTCAGCCGGCGTCACAAGGAAAAAAACATGAAACAAAGTTTAAGCAGTTTTTCTGTACGAAATGTTCTCACTTTTAAGAGGTAGTGTCACTGTACTACTGTGGCTGTTCTGTTAAATGTATTTTATTTTGTTGTTATCATCACATGCTGTACAAAGACCATGTGTATTCATGACTGTAACTGACTAGAAAAAAAGGTCTCTCTAAAGACCCATTTGTGAACTTTCCATTCTTTCACATAAAATGAAAGCAAAACTACTCATGAAAATGAAAATACCGATGGAGGATTGGGTTACTTTAAAAATTTGTACTTATTGTACAAAAATATAAATGTATCTGAACGGCTACTTTTGTTACTGGTATGCACAAAATGTGTGTGGACTTTCTTAGAACATATTATTTTCCTTGTACTTTTTTACAAGGCAGTGAAGTTGATGATAGAAAGTTGTATCTCTGTATTGGTAACAGCAGGAGTAGTTTGGCGGACACAACTCATAAATTTGTAGGTTGCCATTATTGGGAGAACCGAAACGGATGTATTCTATGAACGAAATGGTACATGATATATATGAGCTGTATATATAGAAAAGTAATAAAATTGGAAAGTAAGTCTCGTGAGACGATAGAAAGATCATTTTTTAAGAAAAATAAATCTCGTTTTTTAACAACACGACAAGATCATTCATACATATAAATAGATAAAGGATTGCTGAAAACAAAGGCGACTCGTTTCAACGAAGGATTTCCACGAGTATATATTGTTCATGGCAACATGCTTAGTATATTTGAAAACTACATACTTTAATCTACAGGAAATGTTCAAAATCCTGGTTCCTCACGCATACGTCTATGATTTTTAGGACGACTTACAAAAACAATAATTAAACCATTTTTCACAAATTCCAAAAGCGCCTTTTTTGCTTTAAGTACCGTGCTACCACACTTTCAAAAAAGTTACAAGTTTAGAGCATGAAATATGTTAAGCGAATTTTCAGCTTTCATAATTGCCCCAAATCTCTCCGTATGACCTTCTATTTCTTGAAATATGCTAAAAATAACGACGGCATAAATTTAAGTTTTTCAAAATAAACCAATTTTCGGTTGCCTAAATTACCACAACTTTTCAATACATATTTTAAGCAAGTGCGATTGTTTTAGCAAACTTTATTTGCACTGTATTTGAAGAATAACATCTGGGCTTTCTTACGGTACAAACCAACTTTTAAAATATTCGCAAATGTGGAAGCAGATTTCATGAAAACCTGAAGTCACATGTTCACGATATCTAAGCAGCTTGTTAACAAATTTACGAGTCCCCATCCTTCATAGGTGAACTCATATTTTTAAACTTTGCATAAATTTTATCCTCTTTTTCTGGACAATAATCTTGTATGTCGCAATTCTCCTGTACTGTGTGTATGTCGACTCCAGAGACTAATATTTAAAAAATGTTACGCGATTTTTTCTCGTTTGAAAAAACATTACTGTGAAACTTTTTTTCCAGTGCCATAATATCTCACATCAATCGATAAATAAGCCCTTTCTTACATAAACTTTGCACATTAAAGTATGTAGTTTTTAAAACTACTAAGTACGTGTTTACAAAATTCACGTACTATTAGAAATCATACTGTGAAACGAGTCGCCTTTGTTTTCAGCAGTCCTTTATATGATCCAAAAGGACCCCAGACATAATGTAATTGACCTCGGACATTACGTAATTGATCCCAGACAGACATTACGTAATTTACTGGAAACATGTGTCAACAGAAAATATCAACATTGATACTTATTTCTAAAATTTACATGTTCTGCTTCAAAAATTAATTTTCACTTTGTTTTAGTTTTGCTTATTGTGTTTAATTCTTCCGTCTTCTTGCGTTAGCAGCATATGTATGTGTGTTATTCTTTTAACATGGTTCGCTGTCATGTGCATATAAAATTCGTACGGGAAAAACTGACAAAGTTGCTACATATATGACCCTGCCTGCTGAATTGTTTATGAATGAGCAATAAATACAAGAAAAAGGAATGGCAACGCATAAGTAAATCAAATTGAGTGAGCTTAAGGGTTCATAAGCAGGAAACTGCATTAGCTTTCATACCAGATTTTTAAATTCAAATGATCACATAGAATTGTATGAATACATATCTACAGCTTAAAATATTTATTCTTTGTGTTTCTCAATGCGGATGTTTACAATGATTATTTTTTAAACAATCTGTATTGCAGTGGATTGAAGAGTGGATTGCTGTACATAAATGTAAAAAATAAATAGTTTAATACTTAAATTGAGATAACATACACTAATAAATTCAAATAATTTCAAATAATTTATAAGTTTAAATATTTTTGATTTTTTTGGTGATTTGTGCTGAGTTAAGAGTTTCGGCGTTTAAAAGACATAAAAATCAAAACTTTGATTTTAGCCTTAATTTATGTGTCGTTTAGACGTCCAAATTCTTAACTCAGCACAAATCACCAAAACTTTTTGTGTGCTGAAGGTGTAATAAATCTTGAATTATTATTATTTTTAAACAAAATTTGATTATATTTTAAATAAAAGAATTGATGGAAACATATTTAAGGCATATTTTTAATTCGACACCGTTTCGATGCATTAAAATTTCAATTGAAGTCCCAATTAGTTGTTTTGTTTAAGTGTGGTTTCAAATCTGCAACACTCGACCTTTTTTATTTTTGACATTAATATCAGTACCCATTTTAACAAGAAATTCTTCGATTTCGTAATCAAAACAATAATGTAGTGGTGTATTTCCGTCGTTGTTGCGATCATTCACTCCAGCTCAACTATACGAACATCTTTTAAATTTGAGTTCGTGAAGTGCAAATGGAGAGCAGTTTGGCTCCATTTAGTTTTGGCTCGTACATATGGCCTAGATATTTTTCATTAAAATGTCTATGACCTTAACGAAATAGTCCGTGTCCGGTTGTAGATACGAATAAATATTTCTATCATGATAATATATTGCATAATGGAAGGGAGTCCAATCATTTTCATCACGAGCGTTCGGATTCATTTTCACAGATAACAAGTAATCGACTATGTCTTTTCTTCTGTCTTGAAACAATTTGCTAAGGTCCTTAGAGATGTGTTTAATTTTTCAGTCCATCTTCTATTAAAAATTAACCATTAAATGGTTTAGTTAAATTTCAGTGAATTCTTTACCACTTCTTTATCGCTTAATCCCACTATACATTTCTAATAGTTATATATTCTAAGTACAAACTTATAATAACTGCATGTAAAAAATCGAAAATATTTACTTTGAATGCAAGGCAAAAAAATATATACTTTTCCCTAATCCTGTTAGGAAATTTAGCAAAAGTGTACATCCTTAATATGTCAATAGACCAATTTAAAAAATCTTAAGTGCTTAACTTATATTGTCAGCGCTGATAGTTTTCGTTTGCCTATTTGATGATGATTCCTTGATGAAAGTGTTGACAAAATTATTTCATCGAAACATTTAACCTGGAAGATAGATTAATCATTTGTCTTTTGTTTAGCAAAGACAACATTGAATTTTAGGGCTTCTAAATGATTTACGGAAGCTCACTAATGCTTTGTTAGACGGCGGCACAAATTTGATACCCAATTCGACATAATTGATGATTTCATTCCATTTCATCAAAGTAGACAAAAGGCTATCTGTCACTTTCTAGTATGTTTACGCAATATGCACTGCTCTCCACATATTTTCTTCCCATTGAAAATTAAAACTTACAATTATGATTAGACATTATTTGGTATGAGTTAGCTCTTCAAAAAATGAAGATTAATAGTTGTCTGCTCACCTTTTCTGCGATATTAAATTTTTCCATTTTACATACAATAGGAAATGGTATGGACAATTCAGCATTGTAAACATTATAAATATCTTGGAATAATATCTGGTTTATCTAATCGGGTTGTAATATTTGCATTGCATATTTACTTTAATACGTCACTTTGACCTACTTAGGAACACCTATTGTAATATACTCGACAAGAGCTTTGTACGCATGTTCAGAGTTTTCGATTTATTTTTGAGTTTCTGTGAAAAAGGCACTTTCCCTGCAACTCGGAATTAAAATGCGATGTTTCAGAAATGATATCACAATGCTGTAATGGAACATTGTCTTAAAATTAAATAGAATCCCTAGTGAAAAATACTTTATATATAAACTCCTGTTGCATAAAAATGTTTTCATTAAAACTCAGCCGTTTGAAGCTATTCGAAGTCATCTTTATCCGAATACTTTAAAAATATTATAGTTTTTCGTTATCCAATAGAACATATTTATTTTTCAATCTCCTCATGCGGAATATTGACATTTCCCAACAATTTAAATTTTGACCGACTTCTTAAACGATTGACCAATGAATTCCATTATTCATGTAATTTTAACTCGTTACTTTTCAAAATGTTTTCCAATAGTTACTCATTTTCAAGTTGAACTTGGCCTTTGTAACCTTGGTGTTAGACGTATACAGTTACTTACTTACTTACTACCAATAAAGCTACTTGACTTTTGCTCGAACAATACTTGATAAATTGTAGCTTTCAGCTATTTCGCTGTTTGAAATGCAAGCTTTCTGAATGGAGAGGTTGCAATAAATTTGACTTGTGAAGACCTCAAAATAAATGCCATAATCGAAACGTGGGTTCGATTGTATTATTATGATAATGAAAAGCTTGTTTTCATTTACAGTTGTATAAAATCCGAAAATTACTATTCAGTGATATTTATTCAATTTTTTAATATTCAATTTACTACTAATATATTTACCTTTTGATTTAATTGATTTTGTTTCCTCTATCAACTAGACCTTTATTGGTGCATTAAAGGTTAATTACTGGTGGACCAGTTTGTGCGTGGTAGATAATAGATATGTATTTTAAAACTTGATGTGTTTTAGTTCAACCATACATAGGTAACGAATAGTTCAGGAAAATTTCAGCTGGGCTCCAATAAACTCAGGTTGCAATGGACAAAAAATTTGAGGGTTAGCGTTCAAATGTCATAAAAACTATGTTTCCATGAAAAATTATGTTTAAACTAATTTAAACCTATCCGAAATTGTGGAAAAATGTTGCATAAAATTTTATAAACTAAATGAACGAGTATTATTAATAGGGCTTCATTGATCACTATTGATTTGTCTCTAATACTATGGGTTTACCTTCTGCTTCGCCACCAAAACCCATTCTCAAGCGCTTATTGTGGGGTATGAAATACCAGCAG
>JAQFXM010002916.1:0-22438 GCA_034693345.1 Entomobrya multifasciata
TACGGTATGGCGTGCTGGAGATTAGCGTGCTGGAATTACGTTTTCTGGCGTGCCAGAATTACGGCATTGGCGTGCTGAAATTATCCTGCCTGCATTACCACTAACTTTATCAACTATTTCTGGTTGACTAGTAATTTTAAATGACTTCATAAATAGCTGAAGTACCTATTGATATTTTATTTTTCGTTTTATACTACATGTTGGATTAAATCATATTATACATTAATTATGCGTTCCGCTAAAATGATTTAATACATGCGACCTAGATAATAGTATAAAATTATAGCGCTTACAGTAATAAGAATTAGACTTTATGTGTGACTACTTATTTTATGTCAAGACAACGCAACGGATTACCTATATCAGCCCTTAATTCAAAAAAGCTAGATCATGATGATAAGTATACTTACTTACTTTAGTAGCTTTAGTAATTGTACTCAAAGATTGAAACAACAACTCGAAAAAAATCACTGAAAAATCGTTAATAACTGTTAGAAAATCAAAAACCAGTAAACACAAAGTTAATCTGTCGAAAACACGGAAATAACGTCTTGCCTGTTGCTTCCTACATTCTAGTTTTTTGAAAAAATCAACTGACTAATATTTTTCGCACACAGCGACTACTCAGCTCAGCTCACAAAGCTTCATATCATGTCTGTGGTTTTCAAAATACCGCCACAGTCGATTTCATCTTTGTATTATTGATAGATTCGACAAAGTTCATCTCTATTTTTTACTACGTCACATGTCACAGCCGAGGCATGTGTGTGCCATGCATGCATGACCCATGACCGTAACCTTTTAATAGCCAATCATAATAACCAATGGACAATACATCTAAATTAATATTTAATGCACGACGGAAGCTCTGACAAATAAATATCTGGAAATTGGAGCCTTATCGTTTCACAGTTCAACTATCATGCAGTTTGCTTCGCCATGAATCATGAACCAACACTAAAAAGAGGACAACTATTTATTACCAGGAAAAGTAGTTTTCTTTTTAAAATCATTCCTAGCATGACAATTATCATTAGTTTTGCTTTAAGTAACATTGTAAACTTGACTGTGACTGCAAAATCAGCTATAACTATAATCGTATCCTGTACTTTGTTTAAAGTGTAGAATTCTAATACATGCAATTACCTATCCGTCACCGTTTTACGCACATTCCATTTCGCATCTCATTTTTTTTCTTGTTGATCGCATGAAACACCTTTTCTGGTTGTTGGATGTTGGAATTGGAATGGTTGGATTGGATTTCTTTAGCATTGCCAGGATAGTGTAGGGAAAACATGTGTACAAAGCTATCCAGCACAACCAGCCCAGCAGTTTTCCTGGTTGGATTTGGATTATTGACGTTACGAGAAATATCCTTCGTAAAAACTTGTGAACTTTTGAAAAAATGACAATTTGACGTTTGAACTTGAACTCTGTGTTTTTCTAAGACTATCAGTGAAAGTGTGTATGTAAGTCAAATCAGCAGAACAGTGGAGAGACCTATGAACTTAATTTTAACTGTTGGTCTGCAAATAGTTGATTTTGCTTGTTACTTTTTACTGATCAGTCTCACCGTATTCATGATAGATGTCATTGTGATTATGAGTGGATGAGTTAAAACTTGACAAGTAGTTAAATCAGATGTTCATCTGTGAAAAGTATTTAACATTTTAATGGATACTACAATTTAATTTAATGACATACTCAATCATATCAATTATGTTGATTTAATTGTTTTGGAGAGACTAAGTTGACACGCCTAGTTAAAATAGTTAGTTATTTTAGAAGTTTCATCATCTAGTGGGTGAGTGGGTGGAACCCTATTAGCCCTACACATTTGCATTAAAAAATAGTATCTCAATTAAAAAAGCTTCAACATTCGTGAATAAATGGCACTTACTTTCTGATTCAAGAAGACTGAAGCACTTTCCGCTATTTAAGAAATACAATACATCTATTCATCCAATCCAGAATTAAGTCCTGAAAACTGGAAACTGGAACGGATTTGATAATTTACCATACTAATGATGAACCATAAAACCTTTATCATGCTACCAAACTGGTTGACTTGACCATTCCAATGTTCACATCAAGTTTTGTAAAGTTAATTGATGATGTGATGAGATTAAGCGTTTCTGTGTCATCATCATATTCAAATGAAAAGGCAATTTAAAGCAGTAAGACAAAACCATAATTTTTTTTTCGTACATGCGCAAAGCGAAGACCTTCGAAAGTGAAGATGACTATCCCCTTATCATCCTTTCTACTTATCTAAATCCATCTTCTGTCTGTGTCATTTCGTCTACTACCAAAGATCTCAACTGTTGAAATTCCCTCAGCTTCCAGTCTAGCCTTTTCTTTCATTTTTCTAAAAGTCAGACAATCATTTCAAGTCTTTCCATTTTTTTTATTGAATAGCAAATTCCACAACAGTTTATCTGGAAAAAAATGATGAAGATGAACAAGTGCATAAGCAAAGTTGTCATACGACAACGAGAAAGTTTTCTTCTTGGACCAGCGGTGGTAGGAGTGGTGATGTTATCGTCCCAATCCCAACCACCACGAAGCCTCCTCGTGATGACCTGTGCAAAATCCGATGTATGCGCAAAAAGGGTAAGTTTTTCCTCTCTGAACTCAACGATTAAAAAAGTTACGTGAATAATAATGATAGAATTAAAATCTAAATTGCTAATTCCCAACTAACGATAATGTTGGATAAAAGTAATCATTTTTGATAATTGAGTAGCTCTTCCTTTCTCATTTATATTGCATGTCGTGTCATGTCATAAAAACTGGTTTAAATTAAAATTGCTTTCCTGTTCTGTGCTTTATCACTTGCTAAAACGTAGCTATTAATTTTTATGCAATACCGGAGTACACAGTACACCTACTTTGTACACACTTACATAATTTATGAAGTAAATACAATTTTTGTCGGGGAATCTTGCAAATGGATGAGTTTACAGTTGTTTATGAGAGGATAAGGTGTCCCTTTTCTCATGAAGGTCGTAAATTGCAAAATTAGTCAAATCAAGTGCCCAGCAACTTAATTAAATTGACTGTTAAACAAACTCGTTGAGAAATTGCTTTTTACGACTTTATTCCTGACAAGACAAACAAACAAGCTTGTTGAACATTTTGTTTTTTTCCGAGACAACTTCCCTGGTTTTTATTGCAAGCCGCATAATAAGCATACATTAACCTTAATCCAGCCCTGCAAACCATCATCATCATCATTTATGACATGTAACGCAATTAAGCTAATTAAATATATATTTTTTCCAACAAACTCAATCATAACTTTGAAAACAAATCATCCATCAAATCAGCTCTTGTCAAAAAGAAAGGTGTGTGTGCAATTACAAAATAGCTTGTTGTCTTTTTGCTCTCGACCCAAACTCCATAAATTTTGCATAACAGTTTAAATGTGTTTTTTTGTCGGTAATTCCTTGACTATCAATCATCAATCTCTGGAGATGATAAATAATTAATAATGTAATCAGAATAGATAAGATTAAATGTTTTGATGGTGGTGGCATATATGAAATCAGTCATCAACATCATCCACTCGTCACATGTAAAACAACTTAAGCAATCAATATCCAGTGTTAATCTTTTTATGCATGTTTTGCTCGGAGGCGTGTCTCTGACGCCACATTTTATGGAGGACATATCCAGGGAGAGGCAGAGATAGGTTGGTATTAATACATTAAAGTAATGGGCCATAAATATAGTGAGACAATTGGTTATAGTTATGTATCTTTCGATCAATTTTTATGATATATGTAACATGTACATGTCATCAGATCATATTTTACTTCCCCGTAAATCCAAAGCAATAACAAAAATTCAATTCAAAAACAACTAGAACGGTAACGAACCGATGGAATCAACTATCGGATACGTATGTAAACTAGAACCGAGAGCTTTCGAAAGAGGTGTCATTTGTAATTGCGATTATTTCAAAACTCCAATGCTACATATTGGAAGGCCGAGACAACTGAAGTGAATATGGTGCCCAGTGTTGAGAAACGGATGATTTCGAAATATGAGCTGTGAAATGTCACTTAAATCTCACTCCAAATTTCTATCGCAATTCTCAGTTTTACAGAAAATTCCAGTTCAGTTCGTATCACAAGACAAATGGTGAATTTAAATGCAATCAAGTAGTCGAGAGAAGTTCAGTGTAATTTACAAAATTAAACTGTGTATTTATTTAACAAACTAATTGTAACAGTAAACAGATTTCTAATTAAAAGTGAAATATTTTGTGAATTGTGCTGAAATATCAGTTCACAATTCTACGACAAGACCGTAGCTTGAAGGAAGATGCTTCGGTATCTCTAGCCGAATAGCAAGTAAAGTTGAAAGATGATATTCTTGGGCTTCAAAGGAGCTGCAGCAGAAGATCCAGGCATGGTCTTCTCGTTCAAGTCCACCGCAAGGTTGCTGCATATTAGAAAAGGGTTGTGTGGTCACCTCGTGTGAATTTCACACTTTCACCACCAGGTTCCCACATCATCAGAAAATGGGCAATCCAAGATTTGGAGAGCCCGTACATTTTGCAACAAATGGGTCCCTTCATTCTCAAGGGCCATCCCCTTTAACTTTTAAACAGTTGGGACTTTTAGAATTCTGTTTTTCGCATTGAGATCCTATGGTATCAAGCTTTAACATGGGGTACCAAGATTGACTTTTAGCAGCCCTTTCGAATGTGGTCAACCCCGAATCGTAAAAGCGAGCAGTTAGAACAAAGATATTATGTACATATAGGTAAATTAAATCGCAGAATTCGAATCGGGCGATCAGTTTCAAATCTAACGATTGTTTTCTTATTTGTAACAAGTCTATCGAGTATTC
Organism: Entomobrya multifasciata; assembly: GCA_034693345.1. NCBI lineage: Eukaryota > Metazoa > Arthropoda > Collembola > Entomobryomorpha > Entomobryidae > Entomobrya > Entomobrya multifasciata. Next base: position 4,861 of record JAQFXM010002916.1, read on the forward strand.
AACCTAAACCGTCTACATAGGTTTTTCAATGATTTAAAATGTTATTCTAATTCTGTGAAGCCAAAGTTTTCAAAAAACCGCTTAGTAATTCACGGTTGCTGCTGCTGCGGGAGAAATTTCTAAGAAAACGTGCCCATGCAGAATAACTTTACAAATAACATTGCGATATCAATGACAAAATAACTCACTTATCCAGAAGGTATAGTTAAAAACCGTTGTTTAACTTCATATTAACCAAAAGCAAAATATGGCTCATGCTTTTTCAAAAAGTAAGTAGTATCGCTTTCTTAGTAGTATACTTCTTCGTCTTCTCTGTCTCTGCTATGTGTGTTATGTGTAAGGAGCGGATTTATAGGCACCAAATGACCCTAAAATAGGCAGGCAAAAAAGGCACGGAAAATGTCAAAATAGGCACGAGAAAGGCACTAAAATATAGGCTGAAATAGGCAATTTAAACCTTTAATTTGGGTAGAAAATCAAATTTTCCGGCATAATTGTTTGATATCGCTAAAAAATCATGAGTTTTTATTTAAAAATTACTAAAATCAAATAAAATGAATGCTTCTTAGCCTTCAAAAATAAGTTTTCCCGTTTTTTTATCTGACCAAATGAAAATTTTCATAAGAAATTTAGAAAAATTGCCAAATTTTTAGTAAAATTTCCCAAAAAATGCCAAAATTTTGGTAAAAATTCACAAAAATGCCAAAATAGGCACTAAAATAGGCAAAATCGGGCAAAATCAGGCAAATAGGCACGGGTACCCGAAATAGGCAAAATAGGCATCCAAAAATATGCTCCAAACTTTCCAAAAATAAGTTTTATGTGTTCCTATGTCAGTAGCGCATGGTTTAGGATTTAGGACCATAAAACAGGATAGGCAAAATAGGCACGATCCGATCCTTAGTCATTTCTACTTGGTTATGTGTATGTGTGAATGGGTATTTTACAAGTATGTTGCATTGCAGCATCTTGAAATATATTATTGCACGTTATGGGTTTGATCTTTGTTTCAAAGGTTTTACCATGCCACAAATGCAGGTACAAAAGAAAGCGAGAAAAAAGCAGCGAGATTGATGGATAATATGCATACTATGGAAAATCTGAGGATGCTATTTATATATTTGTAAACCCACTTTTTTACTTATACATACGATGCTTTTGTAGTAATAATTATATTTATACTGGATTCAAATTATGGTATCTAAGTATGTTAAATATGAAGATTTACGTTAGAAAAATGTCCAACATGTCATTGATGATGATGAGGCTTTGAGGAACAGTAGTTGTTAGTTAAGGTAAAATTTGATGATCATCTTGGAAAACAATGTTGACTGACACAGTATGATTTTTTAGTAAATATGGAATTATGTATGTAAGGTTTTTTGGACTAATATATACTATCTAGTATGATGATTTGATGATAACGATGACTTTATGGTATAAAGCCATGCCTTTTGTTTTGTTAGACTTTTCCATTTTTGTGGATATGCTTTTTGAACCAGGCACAACAAAAATAGCCGTAGCTACATGTGAAGAATGTGCTTGAGAGATAAGTTGTCAAATAATATGAATTTAAATTGGTTTCAAATGGTTCCAAAGTTTCAAATCCAGGTGGGATATGTAATTTTCACTTTAAATGAATTCTGAATCAATTCACAAATATGTTTTTATGCTTGAAAAGAAATGATGCGCTCATGATATTTAATATGAAATTTAGTCATAATATTTAAGTTCTGAACAATAAAAAGTTAACATGGTTTTATTTCAAATTGCATTTGTAAGAAATTTAGGCATTTTTATCAAACGGATTATTACTGGTTTCAAAATGCACTAATAAACATTTTTACTATAGTTCCCCCTAACAAACAGCATTAAGTTCTTTTCATATTCCATTCATAGTAGTACTTCTAAAATTAAATATGACTTCAACTTATTGGCTGTAGCATACTCAGGGAATAGATTGCTTATTTAACAAATTTGTAGTGTTTTTAGTTACCTTTCCAAATACAATAAGCGTATTGTTAGAAGTATGAAAATTTAAAGTGACATTTATAAAGTTCTGTGAATAAATAAATAAAATAATTGTACACACGAATTTCTTTTTATACTCAATCATTGTTTCTGAGTGTACTTGAATACCATACATAATTCAAATTTGCGCTTACTTCATACCTTGTTATAGGCTACATGACATGATATTTATAAAATGTATAAGAATAAAATTAAACAATGTCTCTGGATAAAATTAAAACGGTATTTGTACATGATTAAGTGTTTTTTAGTGTGATGTGTTTTGAGGGCACCACATTCTTTATTTAAACAATGACAACAAAATATATAATTTGGAGCAATAAAATATATATCTTTCTACATTTATAATAAATAGTATTATTATTTTTTAGATGGGCTGCTTTTCTTAGTTGTTGCTACATAAAACGGCTGTAATGATTAAGAAAATATTTTTAATTCAACTCACACGGAAATGTGAATTGTTTTGCTTTCTACCAATCAAATATGGACTTAACCGAATTCCAACTTTCTCTCTACGCGATCTAGTAACGAGTATATTTGTGCGCTATTGTTACACTCGAAATGATTAATAAAATATGTACTTTTAATAAGATGACATTCTATACAATTTACTTCGATTCATTACTTGATTGTGCTACAGCGAAATTGTTGTGAAATTAAGTTTGACCATAAATATTGACATAAAATCTGAAACTATTGATTTAAGAGTTTATCTGTATCAATGCAGCCGTTTTTAGATAGATATTTTGACAGATTGTAAGCAAACCCATATTTTTTTAACGAACCGCTCGTGCCTACCCGCTACCTTAAATCTCTGTATTTTTTAGGGTATTTATAGGTTTTATACAAATATTTTTAATTCTGTACTATGATAGAGGTGTTATCAAAAATTGCACTTTTTCGCCCAGGATGCGGTTCGAGAAAACTTTTGTTGTGATTTGGATTTTTTTGAGCGCTCATTGAACAACGTTGGATACTCCAACTTGGTTCTAGACTTGAAGCGGCGACAGTCCTCCACATGACTGGGATGATCCATTGGCAAGTAAGTTTGGGGATCGCACAGGGCTGGAAACTGCTCGAAGAAGGCTTTGTACCCTCCGTACAAAACGTAAAGCTCAGGGTAGTACAGATGGGGATAGAGCGCTGAATTTGATTCCCGATCAGAGTCACGCAGATAACGGCACCTAAAATCCAAACAAAAAGGAACGAATAAAATATGCCCCTTTTGCATGCTTATTACATTTCATAGAAATAGTTGTGCGATAAGTATAAAATGACTTACATGTCAGGGCCTCGCTGTGACGAAAATTCGCAATGAAAAATGAGAATGTTTCTTTTTTCTGGAAAGTCGGCATCACTTCCGCTCGTCTTTGGCTGGATTAAGCTTTCATAAACTTGCTTCTTCGTGAATAGGTTGATTGCTCCTCTGATATGCCCTCCTTCAAATTCATAAGGATAACGGCAATCAATCACTTTAAAGCTGGTTACAGAGTCTTGCAATTTGCCACCCAAAAGCTCGCAGAGAGTTTCTCCAGTTATTTCTTTCAAGTCTTGATGCTTTCCATCCATCTTGAACGGAAGGACGTACGACTTTGACCCATCTCCAATCAAGTTTGGGTTACTCTCAACTATTAGAGAACACATGTCTTAAGTACCAGTTGTACAAAATTATGCATGAATAAAAAAGAAAGTTTTTATCTTACTCCTCTCTAATGCCTTTTTAATACTGCAGGGTGTCAGAGCAGACTCCGATTGAGACCGTGCAAAACACAACCGTTTTACTTCTGGGGTCAAAGAAGAAGTCCCTTTTGAAGAGCTTGGTTCAGCACTTTCAGCGATGGTCGCTGGTACGCCAGATTTAGTCTTAGACTTCTCAAGATACGCCTTGTATGGAGAATTCTCGTCAACTTCAAATTTTTGACGCTTTGGTTGAAACACCGGTGTACCCTCCGATGACAATAGAGCACAGAATGCATCCTTAAAAGACAAACAATGATTATTAAAATTACGCTGATTAACCAAGTTTGACTTATGAATTAAATGGAAAGTGTCAAAAAAGAAATTGAAAAGTACCTTTTTGCTGTTTTCTGGCTCAGTGTAGCTCAACGACCTTCGAAAACCTACACTTTTCCTTACAGCGTTATTGATGGGTGGTGGCGAATCTTCATCATCCGATGATTCACAACTGTCAAAGGATAACTTTGTTGGTGGTAAGTCATTCCATCGGTTTGGAGTACTGCTACCCTCAGAACATAAAGTTTGGGCTCTTGGTGTCTTCGTACTCAATGCTCCAGTGAACTTCAGTGGTTTGTTCCACAAATCAGCGATAGCTTTGGATGGAAGCTCGTTCTAAATGTCAAATAAAAAATAGTACACCAATTAGTAAAACAAGAAAATCTTAAAGTTAAGGTTCCTACTCTATACCATTCATTAAGACATGACATATATGTACATACCTCGGATAAACGACATGTATCTCGAGCATCTTCTATTCTGAACGAAGAAAAGGGTTGATTTTCATTCGCTGGGCTACTCCTCCTACTTCCAGACAACTTTGGACGGCAGATTGTTTCCGGGGAGACAAATCCACTGTCCGCAGAAAAAGTCCTTCCATTTGGTTCAAAGTGATTGCTTTCCTTCTTTGGAGATACATCCCTCTTTGTTTCCATTTTAAATGAGCCAAATAAATCAACTAATTAGCTACAACCTAGTGCAATTATTTATATAAAATGAGCAAAGCATATAGTTCAAGGCAGCAGTTTAATTATTCTACTGCCTTCAACTAAACTGCAAGCCACACAATTATGCTAGCTAGTTATCATTGAATTGTTACTTTGTCAAGCTTATGTATATTTGATTGTATTTTGTAGTTAAGTTAGTTAAAAATATTTTAATAATGCATTATCACATGTGCAGTGATAAGGTTCCAATACTAATCTATAATACAGCTTAACAAAGCAACAAATCAATCTCCTTTTTTTAATTGTTTTTAATTCCTCGTTAAATATTTCTGTTCTACTAATTGTTATTTAAAAAATCAACTAAACTTAACTGTCAGCAGTGATGCAAGTCAAAACTATCAGCAGTGATGAAATTCAAAACTAAATTGAAAAAATCTAAGCCACACTGACTGGACGTGTAAAAAATAGAATGCAGTTTGACAGCAGCATCAGCAACGCACAATGTATTTTTTATTCATCTGTCAAAAATGAAAGGGTTATTTTGCAATGACCTCTTGTCTGTCTTTTTACCGCTATGCAATGCGTAGAGATTTAGCTGTCAAGAGAAAAAGCAACAAAGTGAAAACTGAAAAGGTCGAGCTGTCCATGTATTTGCATTACATTGCTAAAAAGTTAGATCGGAATCAGAGATGCGTTTGCATACAATTATGTACTAGCAGTGCAGTGTGCTATGCAATGCTATGGTATGCTGATAGGTAGACTATGAGAAAAAATAGTACTTTGTTTTGTTAGCATTTTTAGACTATGATTTTCAAAGCATGTTTTAAACTCATTGCATAATATATTCTAAGCATCGATTTATCTTACTAATTATCTCATCCATTCACAATACAACACTGCAACCAATTAAAATAACACATGTTAACTGAATAAGTAGAACATCATTTTTATTTCGCAGTGGATGTTTTTTTGATACCCATTTTCTTACCTTTATAGACACTGCTATTTCGTTTCTATCCGCAAACGGCTTTCTTGAGATCATTATGAGGCACAATATAACTACTACTGATGTACTGATAACCGCATAAATTAATTAGCATTATTTGAAACAAAACTCTAAATTAGTTTTGACCCAGGCAGCAAAAAATCAGCTTTTGTTTTGTGCAGATGTCCGTTATGGACAAAACCAACACTAGCTATTTTGCCCCCTACAAACTCACACTACCACACACATATTATATTTTTTTAGCAGAGAAGAACAGTTGAGTTTGAATACATATTTCATAAAAGAGAACTTCCACAGACGAGAAAAACTTATGTAAAAAAAACTGCAGACAATCTGTTTCTCAGTATTAAAGACAAGGCCAGGCCACAAAAACAGCTTTTATTTTTCTAAACCACCAAAAAGGCATATAATATAAATTATCTTTTTTCATGAAAATAAGTTGATAACCTATTTCTTTATATATTATACACTGTACACAAACACACTGAGCATGTGTGAGCGCTGCCGAGAGTGGCTTTGGCTGCTTCACTGGCCAACAGTCAGGGAGCAACTGACTAACAAAAAGTCAACCAAAAAAAGAAGATGAAAAACTCTCCGTTACGTCCCGTTTTCCTCGTTTCAACATTCAATATTATTTTTATCAAGAGAGTTGTCTAAAAGCCTGTACCTCTCGTCTTTACATGGAAAACACTACTGCATGCGTATTATTTATATGAAGGTTCCCCAACAAATTCATATCATATCCTCTCCCGGAGGACTGAACTGAATGGTATTTTTCTATCCATTTTTCTCCTACCTAAAATACTTGCATATATGACGTGATGACGATGATGATGATCATCATCATCATAATCATCATGATGATATGATAAACCTCCACAGTAAAGTAACTCACAAAAACACTGACCCGACAACTGCATCTTTGTATGACTTTAAGCTAAGTTCATTGCATTGCGTTCAATTTTCAATTGCAATGCTTGAATAGGTACATGTCTCCCCCATCTCTTCATAATATTTTTTTCGCCTTGTGCATTCCACTATATATATATGAAATACACATATGTAAAAGTACCTTTTCCATTTTTTCATGTAAGTAAAAATATTAAAGTAGGCCTGGATTGTGTGTGACAGAAAAACTATCTTACTCATACATTTAAGGCACCTCCGTCAGTACATGATCGTGTGCGTAGAAAAATTGAAGCCTCGGGTTCTCGTCCTGGTCTGACTTCATACGCAACGCACACGAAGAAGCATACCATATTTAATACGTGATATCCCTATGGGTAATTTTTTTTCAGAACAAACGCCAAAAATAAATGGACTATCATGTAAAAAAAACCTGGACAGAAATACAAGCATACAAGGAATACAGCGATAATCTTTTTAATATTTTGCATTATCATTACCAATAAGACTTCATTATTCATTATAGTTATGAATGAGAACTAAAAAGAGAAAGAGAAGCGAAATATTATAAAAAGTTATAAACGTAAAAAAGTAGCACAGATAAATAGATCTTAAGCTATTGCTGTAAAAATGCATGGAGGAAACAAACTTGCTGTGCAAAACAAACGATGCAACTTTGGAATTGGAATTGCTGTAACTACTTAAATGATAGATAATTGAAACTGAGTGTCGTCTCTGATATTTAAACTCAGTAAACATGGCAAACTTCTTTTAAACTATAAAATATCTAACGGATATCATAAAAATTGTTATGAAAATAGTAGTAAAACAATAAAACGCATGAAATCTTCTTTCGTCTTATTGAGTTCACTCCCAGTGCGTGTAGAACAAATGCACAAAAAATGAATAGATATGAAATATACGGAAACTTAATGTTTCTTGATAAATATAAAGAATAGTTGAAGGACTGACAAGGCAATATGGAATAAAAGACAAGGTAGGTTTCCACCAGACTTGTAAATCAAAATTGACACATATCATAACAGTGTGTGTTATTGACTATTGATATTTCTTCTTGCTCGTCACCAGCTATTAACTAGCCCCTTGTCACTATTAATACTCTGTAAATAGTATTATGGTTCTTCTTAAGATACAGATGCATTGTAGTCCTCCATCCTCTGACTTGCCTGGCCTAAAATCAATGTGAGTGCAGTGCGTACAAGAAAAATATAAGCTTTTATGGAATACTGTATGATGCCTTAGTCCAAAAAAAATACCAGTTGCACATAAATTCTACGTCATGTCATAAGGCTATACTGCATTTAGCATGTGTACACTTCAGGTACTGCATTCCAAGCTGTAAAACAAGGTAAAGATAGATATAGTAGAAGTTTACTGTTGGATCATTCATCACCTCAAAAACTCAAATAGCAAAAAAACAATATTTAACTTGTTTAATGATAGTAATAACAGGGTTACATCTTCCATTCTATTTTTTTCAATAATACCTAAAATGAGAACTACCTCCAATCCAATCAATCTATAAAAGCAGATTTGAAAGCTTTACAAGGGAAAGTGGGAGAATCACTTGTTATTTTTTATATTTATTACAGCACTGCCAACTGCATTGTGTCAATTTGTGTATTAACATGTTCGCTTCAGATTTCATAAGAAAAGGACCAAAACGACCACCATCATACCACCATCATCATCATTCAGTCGAATAGCTTTTGAAAGAAAAATCTCTGGCAAAGAAGGAAAGGACAACAAAGACTTGAAGATTTGTGCAAGCAACCAAACACTTGCGCAGGACACAGCCACAAAGCATGTCTCTTTGTTATTATTGTTGTTATTGAAGAAATGTAGAAAAAATTCTCTGATGTTCGACTGTTCACAAAAGAGTACTTTATGATTCTTAAACTGAAAGGAAATATTAGATAGTAACACCATCATATCAACCAGCCAAGACACCGCACCGGCAACAACATGACATGCAATGCGCATTTTTTCAATATAAACTTAACGGTTAAGACTTAAGGCTCCTTCCAAGAAACTTGTTCTTTCTCTGCTATTCTTCAATAATTCTACACCATTCAATCTGCATCTTTCTTAAAATGTCCATTTCCTTTTCTACTTTACATGGTCTGGGTCGCTGGGCGCATTATCATCATGATCATCTAGCATCTTGAAGAAAAATGAAACGATCATCTCTTTCTCACATCTGAAAAAGAATCCCCTTTTCAAGATGTCGTTTCCTTTCTCAAGTTAGTCCACACAGGAAAAAATAGGTTACTAAGGCTCATCAGATTTCCTCCTTGTAGGCATTCATCTTCAAGATGCAATCCTGCTTTGTAAGTGTTTCCTATTCTCATCCTCAAGTTCAAGAATAGAATACACAAGATTGATTTGAAATGGGTTGTTTTGTTCCTGCCTCTAGGGTATCTGGGATATGCCCTACCATTATTGATGGGATGTTTTGTGTGTTAAATGAGGAATTTTCAGGATTTGTCCAACGGCTACATTTTCCCTTTCATTAAGAACAACACCACAAAATAAAAAAACACACATCTTGGGAATCTGAAACAACTGCTGATATGCAAAGATGCGATTTTCATTTAAGTTTGTAGCATGCATATCCTAAAAATCTTTCCAAGGAACATTATTTCAATAATTAGTTCGTTTTTTCATTAATTTTTGGAACATGAAACGAACGATTGTTGATATGTTAATGTTATAAATGTAATATTATTGCCATCAAAGACATAACTCCACACCATGTGCAATCTCTGAAAGCGGAAATCGGGGCAACGTAAGAATTCCAAATTTTCACTTCATTCTTTCTGAAAAAATGTTCGGTGAAAGATGCAGTCATGTGTACGATGTAATAGTAAAATTACGATGTAGAAATCATTTATTAAATGCAGCATTTCCAATTTAACATTTTAAAAGCCAAAAAATGTTTGAGATTTTTAATGTTTTTGCCAAACGCAGAACTAAAAGTAGTAGTACTATTTTTGCATTTTTCAAAGAATTGAGGGAACTTAAAAGTTTTACCATTCCATAAATAGCCGTGTGCATTGGGAAACTTTAGTAAACACGAATGTAACAGCTTAAATGTACATTAAGAACATTATCACTCACTACCTTTTATATTTTGGTACAATTTACCAATGTTGAATGTATGTAGTTAATCACGTAAAACGTGGCTAAGCCTTAGGCTTTATACGTCCTGTGCATTTTTTCCGTCATTGTCATGTTCCATTTTTTCATTTATAAAACAAAGAAGAGTTACATACAGTACCAGTATTTTTGGACTATTATAAACACAATTGCGCATAAGTTTAAGTAAATAGAGAAGAAAAAGTAATAACAACATAAATGTTTTAAATACTCAAAACTCGAAACCAACCACAAATATTTGCCGAATTTAAAAGGAAATTATTATTGCAATAAACAAGGATAATAGGTAGCAGGTGCATGATAAACAGAAAAATTGACTTCCATACAAAACAGTTTCACTTCATTGCAGTAAATGATGGATTACGATGACAATCAACAAGTCATCTTTTATACCTGAAGAAAGGGTACGTATCTGCTCTACCAATATAACAGGAGAATTTGTTGGTGTAGAAAGTATATCATCGCTACCACATATCGTTCCGACTTACGACGACTGCTATAACGGTTTTATTATGAAAAGAAGTGGATTATCTTATCAAAGTTGCATAGGTATTATATTTGTTCATGGTGCCACTTAGCCACATCTGAAAATATCACTGTCAATCACCATTTCCACGTGGTTTGGCTACTGCATAGATTCTCTTCTGATTTTCAGTTAACGGATGAAAAAAACTTATTTATATGCTTAGTTTATCTTTAAAATGTCGGTCAATATAGTGGTCAACATAGTTTCCTGTTATCGGACATATCAAAGCGATACTTTAGGTTACGTATTCAAGTCAGCCAAAACAATGAAACAATTAATGCGTAAAGGTAGGTTACTTGCCTATCACCCGCCAATTTAAACTGACTAAAGCCAGATATAAAATTCATCGTCAGACAATTCAACTAAATCTCTTATCCAAAACTTTATTTATGTAACAAAATCTTCTTCTATACCATATAGAATAATTAAACGGTGAAAATCAAATTACGATATATTTAAATTAGGTTATCATGATTGAAGCTTTCAAATTCTAAATTATCCTGCCTACTACTAACATCAGTAACATCATACATCAACCCACTTACTGCTTGTGCCCACATTTATTTGGTACTTTTAGAGAATAATTTTCGTTGGCATATAGTTAAGTGAGTAAGCTCATGCACATTTTTTCTTATTCTGATTTTGCCTTTCATTTCCTTGTCAATGATGGACGACATATAAGTTTGATCAAAAAATTGCCGTTACAAGCAAAGGCAACAGGCAACTTTTACACAAATTAAAATGTATGGTATATGCGTACTGAAATGAGAGCACTTACTTTTTCCAAAACTGACCCCCTTTCGGTTTATAATCCTCTTTTCAAACCAATACTTTATGATGAATACAATTATTGACAGTTGTGTGATTTGGAGAAAACAAAGATGAAAACAAAAGGACCGATGTTTTAATACATTAACATTATGTATTGCTCTATTATTTTTACAAGTCAACTCGAAATGTAAAAGAACCCATAAAACCAGACCCTACCCTTTATATTTACTAAATATTAAGTAGGCATGCTCAATAAGTGGTCTCCAACTGTGTAGTTTTCTCAGGTCAACCTTGAAGGAAGGTACTCATTAAAAAGTTGTCTCACTGGTTTACATACTAAAAAGGCGCTTGGAATTCGCAATAACTTCCAGTTAAGCAAAGTTTCTTAAACTCTCTTTCAAGTCTGCAGAGAGATTTGTGCATCCAGCTTTTTATCTCATTTGGACTTGGATGTAAGGAAACATTGTTTCTTGAATTATACATATATTTGTTCTTCATTTTTTATAATACTTTTGTATGAGTGAAAAAAATGAACAATGTTTCCCTTCTCAACCTTTCATATAGGACGGAAAGATAAAAGTACTACATACACACACACAAGTATAAAAACGAGGGGAAAGGAAATAAGAAATAATCATTCGGAATTATATCACAAATCAAAAAACAGCATATTATTTAGCTGAACTGAAACCAATGTAAGGTTATAGTTGTGAAGACACCGAAAAGGTAAAGAGAGGGCTTAAGGACATTAAGGAAAATGAATCTCTTGCTTTGTTCACCTTCCTATTCGTCTTCGTTAACCGTCTGCTGCTGATATGGTGAGTGAAAAGGTTACCTAACTATCACCATCATTTGCCATGCCATGCCAAGCCACAGACAAAAAATCCGTACTTGCAATCACTACGGCTCGACTCCACACACACTGGGTTCAATGAATCTACTTGAATGAAAAGTGTCAGTTGTTTTTGGTGTCGGCATTCAGCATCCTGCTCTTGTTCTCCATTACCCTCCAGTTTTCTTAGTTTTGATTAAAGGAATTATAATTTATACCATTTTCGATTGAACCTTCATGTCAGTTGGTTCTGCTAGGATAAGATTTTTGCTCGTTAAGGTAGAAAACTTACAATCAGTTTGCACTTCATCTCATTTTTTTCTCTTGAGGTGCGTGCGTAACATGCAATCTTTCCTATCCAATCCAATCCACTAGTTGATTTGATTAAAATTGCAAGGTGTTCTCTTGAAGAGAGTGCCTTCACCTTTTGCAAAAAAAAGACGCGTTTATTGTTTGGATTTTGCAAAAAGAAAACATGAAAAGAACAACAGGTCATCATTACACTTTTCCTGGGTGGATTGTATTGAATGATAAGTTAATGCTTGATACTGGTTTTTTTTTAAATGAAATATAAATATAGTAACAATAAAACTGACAGACGGTCTGTTACAACTTTTCAACTATGGCATTGCATTGCAAGTGCAATTATACATGTACTCATTAAGCTTGGTATTACATTCATGAAGACTGTCATTTTTATTGTTTTTTGGCTCCAGCCAGAAATGCAGGGTTTGTGATATGTTCACTCAACTGATTCAAGAATGGTCTTTGTCTATGGCCGAGTGAGTGGCAATGTTAATGTTCCTTCAAAAGTCCAGTTCTACATTTTACATGACAGTAGGGTTTATCGAGGTAAGTTGTAAGTGAATTATATGTAGAGCACAAAGGACATTTACAATATACAACATATGTTAAAACTGCTGTGTGGTTGTTGTGTTGCGCATTGTTAATCTTTGCCTTTCTTTTTGGCTGTTTGAAGGCCTGCTCCTGCTACGCATTTTTTGATCAGACAAGTTAGTTTTGTTTAGCTGTTAAGTGGTTCATTTGGAGTACCACCACTACTATTTACTGCAAACTATATATATATATATATGTTTGAGTGCACGTACGTAAATATGTATCTTACATATATTTATAATTTGTATAATAGTAAAGCTTTTAGAAGTACAAGACAACTTCTGTACTAAATATTTCCATTTTCTCGATAAAAAACAAAATACTCTGATGGAAACTTAAAAATTTCATTTGTTTGCAAATATTTTTTTTACTATGACTCATCATTCGAAACTTTTTAAAGCAGCATAGCAGCAAACAGCAAATACGATACGACGCATATTCTACTATGCTCTAAACAAAGGAGACTAATCATTAATGAATTTTAACATTTCTAGCCATTTATTACTAACTTTATAACTAATTATTATTCATGCAAGTTTTAAATTATCTAAGCTTTTGGCTATATCGATTGGATCAATATAATATTTTATACGATTCAACAGTGATCACTTGATCACAAATTAGTGTAAAACTTGATGATAAAACAAGGTAATTAATTAAGACAAAAAATGGAGCTGCATAGTGATTACGATTGGAAGAACGACATTTGCAAACCTGCAAAAAAAAAAAAATTCGAATTTCATTTCCCAACAACTTCGCACTGCTTTCACGGGTTCAACTAGTTACGCATAGCACAAAACCATAATTATTGTGATATCCATGCATGGGGCTACCTTTTCATCCCTCTTTCTTTTTATTGCAATGCGAAAGGGCTATGATCGGACCATCTGCTTCATTTTTTATGTAATTCTTATTGCATAAAGTCTGCTTTGCATTCCATGATGATGATCATACCTACGTATTACTATGTAAAGGCAGCAATGGCAAAGCCAGTTTAGCTACTTACACACTACTAACAGCCAACAGATTTTCCAGAGGGTTGCTACTTGCTACTGCCCAAAAATAGTTTTAGCAATGGCACGAGGGAAGAAGGCATTCAACGAAAAAAAAGTTATTATTAAGGGGGAGAAAAAAATTGTGGTCCGTGCCAAGTTATCAAGAAGTTGAACAAAAAATATCAAACATTCATCAAGAGAAGCTTCCCGTGGCCGTTTTTCATGGAAGGAAGGAAGAAGGACAGCCCTTGAACCCACAGCTAGGGTTCATTCATTTCATGGAGAATTGCATTTTCAGGATGATTTGTACGCTTTACTACAATTCCGATGAGCGTTAAAATGCAGTATATGCACTTCAGTACAATAAGGGAGAGAACACTGAGAATAATGGGTAGTGAGAAGGAAGAAAGCGGAATAAATTTATTTCTTTCACAGGGAACATTTGATACGAAGCGAGCGAGGGTAAGGTTTCTCACTATCACCGCAACTATTATCACCCATAAGAAATGGGATCGAAATCAAAATGCTTTAAAGAAAGCTCAGGGAGAAAAAATAAATAAAAGAAAAAAGATAATATGAAAATGAGATTCACAAGAACTGTTACAATTCACCACACGGAATTTAGTGGGATTGAAAATTGAAATGAAATAAAAATGACAAACTGTGAGTTCCGTCCGACTAAACTAAAAATGGAAGGATATATGTATCCCCGCATAACATGTAACTTTTTATGTGGGGTCGGTGATCGTGATAATAATTTAATATTTTGGTGGATGGATGCATTTTATATCAAATACAAAAAGTTTACCTTTACTTCCTTCCTTTTCTTATGTTTGTAAATAATGTCCTTTCTTTTATGTTGAATAAATCCCATGTGATTCAAATTCAAGATTTTAGCAGAGAGACCGTAAAGACCCTGCTCTCTGGTTAGTAAGAATATATGTTATACTTTTGGTCGGACCCTTTTCAAGTTTATAGATGTGAGAAGTTTGATTCCAAAAAAGGGGACGCTTTTCACTTAAAAAATGTCAGCAGTCAAGAAACAAAGGAACCAATATATATAGCTATAATGTGTGTGACTCAAAAAATTTAAAATGTCAAAAACGATAGATTCAGGAAAGAATTATTTTTTGATACATTTTTTGTGCAATTGCATTGTTTAAAATTTTAGTGATAAAATTTATTCGTAAGACAAAATACAAATTACTTCCATGGTTGCATAGGTGTTTCGTCCACACAAGATTCTTAAGTTGCCCTGCACTCTGCCTGCGCCTTCAAAATCCAAAGAAGAAATCGATAAAAATTTGACTTGCAAGTTACGATGCAAAATCAAAATTTGAAAACGCTGGACATGGAAGGAAGAATATAATTTTATAATAAATTAATCTAATTCTGAACTAGAAGAAAATTTATACTCTATTTGGTCATCTTCCCCTTTCTACAAACTATTGCATTTCACAGCATAAATCTGCATTGACACATTTTGTTACAGTTAGAATCAAAATGACCGTGTGAACACGATCCCTTTTTTCCAATCCGACTTTGGTTCTAAAAGATGCTCTCATTTGTTCCATTTGTTCTCAAAGTTATCCCTTTTTACTTCAAATGTGATCCGGGACAGGGACAGCCAAACTGTTAAAGTAAAGTTATTGGTTTCGCACATTTCGTTCTCATCTCAGCGCTAAAGATTTTACCATTATCTTTTTCACACATTTTTGACATGCATATATATTTTCATCATATCAAGAAGACACACATATCTTATTTCTCAGCCAGTTTTTTCCATTGCATTCTACCTAATACTTGCCTTGTGATATGAACAGAATTGACTTGACAAGCAGACATTCTTGCAACAAATATCGAAAAGTATTTATTGGTATGTATTTCTAAATAGGTATATCTGTAGACCCAAAAAAATCCACTCCACAGGTGCAACAGAAAAAGGTGAAATATAAAATGTTGATTTGCTTTACTGGCGGCATGATGATATTGGCAACAGGTAAATAAGGTATATTGCATTACACATACGCAGCATGGGTTTGCACTGCTTATCTTTTAATTGTTTGACTTGACAAGGCTACCTACCTATTACCCATATGACATGGCCCTTTTCTTTTCACCCAAATCTAAAATTATTCTGTTTGCGGTTTTTTACCTTTTTGTCTGTACTTCAAATCTCTGTTGTTCCTAGGAATTTTGTGTCTACACGATCATGTACACCATTAATGAGATACATAATCACTTGTACAAAAGTATATGTACAACTAAATTGTATGCATTTGTCCATTACTCTCCATGTTTGACTGAATCAAATCATTTCATAGCATTTTTTTCCATTGACTTATATTCTGTAATGTAAGTAAAGTTATTTCGTTTTATCCAGTAAAAAGAAATCCTTTCTTACTGCCACACTGAGTATCTTGCAATTGCAATTTGCAAAAACGGCTGAATCAACGTGAACCAAATTATTAAACTTGGCAAAATGGTTTGATGAAATGTCAACATTACTAAGTTTAAGAAATTAAGCAACAGTTTTTGATATTCAGTAAAAATCCATTTTAAACAAAACGAGATAGAAAATAGACTTCACGTCAATCCTACGAATATCCTCATTACAATTACAAATCAGAAATGTAAAGAGAGAAAGAATGGTTCCAAATTATACATTTATCAAAATGGCATGTGCTTTTAAAATAAGTTCTTTTCGGTACAAAAAAAACTTCAAAATATTGCATTGTTAACTTTATACGAAAAGTCCAGTTCTCCAGACAACATACCATCTCGGAGAGTAATCGTTGACTCTCAGTCTTGTACTTCTAGACATCACAAACATCCTGTTCAAAAAAGCTTTTTAAAATTACCAAAGATGCACCAAGTAGGTCAAAAAATTAATAATTTCGTTTAATTGTGCCATTCATTCATTAAATTTGTTATTTTCATCAATCGATTAATAAAATGTTTCTTGTCTCGTTGCATTTAAAGCCATCAAGTAATGATCAGAGATAAATTGTCGGTTGAAAAATGCAATTCTGTGCAGTGAAATAGACATAACATGACCATGTAAACGACTACTTCACTTCACACTGCGCAGGGCTATGAGAAATGAGAAAGCTTGTCTGTCAGTAAGTCCAGCAAACGGAACACCACAGCAAAATGGCTTGGCACACAGAGCGCAAAAGCATATTTTATGGCAAAAAGTCTATATAAATACCAAAATATTCATCAATTAAATTCGTAGTTTTTTTGATTGCATATTGTAGAGAAGGTCAAAGAGCACTAGACTGACCATAAATTAAAAAATTAACAACTAATTGTTTGTTGATAGAACTAAAAAACTATCAAAAATCACAATTTTTCGGACATTCTGTTAATTAACTCAATTTTGCGCGCTTAACATTTAATTCGGATTATACTAGAAGAAAGTATCATTCTTTAGCTTTCCAACGACACCTCACTCATTAAATGTTAAGCGCGCAAAATGGAGTTATGACGATTTTAAAATTGCCATTTTCAAATTTCAGGTGAGCAGGGTTGCGCAATTGAGTGCAAAAATATTTTATTAACTGTAATCGATGATTTTGCTCAAATAGGTTTAATAAAGACTTCATAATGAAAAATAACCAGAATATGAGATGAAAACCCCCTGACCCTAACTGGCTGACCCCAAATTAAGTCAAACAACAACATCGGATTTGGAAGCTAAAAATTCTTACAGCTATGTTGCTTGACATGCTGAATCCGAATATGACATCA
>JAQFXM010002917.1:0-22425 GCA_034693345.1 Entomobrya multifasciata
TTTATAGTGTACGACGTACACTAACGGGTATCAAGAGCGTGCTGGCCTTTTGCTAGTCACATATATCACATCATATCACATTCAACCAGCAATATATATATAGTAGTGAAGCGGTACAAGATTTGGGGCGACTTGGAACAAATGCCAATGCACTTCCTTTTATCACCCACCAACCACCGATCCGACCGATGATACATTTTATGAAGGTCCGTCGGCCGGAATGCCGATACATCTTTTTTTGGAGTTGAGTTTTGAGCTGGATGGAGTGAAGAAGAAGGAAGTGGAGGACTGGACTGGAGATATTTTCTTGCAATGCAATAGACATTCGACAGGTTTTCCTGTGAAGGCTGAAGGTTCAGAGGTGCTAATTAATTGACTATTGTTTTTCGGTGAGTTATTGCAGAGATCACTATATCACCACGAATTTATTGTCCACGAGCTTTAAATGATTAATAGTTAATAGTTAATTCTGGAGAAAATAGACAAAGAGTGTTTGCTTTCTGTTGCAGCTTGAGAAACTGTTGCGTTGCTGGTGAATTAGTGTATTCTTTCGTTCTGAAGCCGCTTACTGTCAACTCAACTGTACAGGATTTTTCACGCCTTCGGATGTTGAAATGTGAAATCAGTTTTTATGTTGAGCCGAAGAAATTAGAGAAAGAACAATGGAGACAATCGAGACGGAGACGATAGAGACTTCCGCTAATGACCATTCCTACAGAGAGGTAGCTGGAGATCTTTTGGAGTAAGTTAGTAATTTAATTGGCTGTGGACAATCAGAAATGGAAAAGGGATTAAGAAAGATAAATGGTTGAAAAGTGTTATTTAATTTTTATGCTATCCATTTTTAGTGTTTACAAGGATGATAGCTTGGATTCAAGTTCAGTGGATGATGTTGTTGATAAGTTTCTGAAGAAATTTGACAAGGATGCGCCGTATTACTTTAAACGTAAGTTTTCTTAAAGCTTCGAGCTACTCCCTCGTAAAATTTGTCTAATTGGATTGTTGAATTGAATTGACTATTGAATAATATGTTTTTATGTGATGTAGCTTGTCAGGTACTCGTGACTTTTTTGCAAAACCCGGAGTTCCTGCAATCAGCTACCCTGAGAATTGCTGCGATTGGAACCATGATCAGGCTGTTCAATAACAAGCCACTACAAGATAATCCTTTCGTGATTTTTATTCATACGTTACTTGTAAGTTCAATTTTGTAAAGGAACATTTTTAATTTTTTCTTCTTTCCATTCATTTGAAGCAATTGATTTAATATGGTATTGTAATTACTTGACGTTTAGAACAATGCACATCCTTCTTCCCAATCTCCCATTGGAACTGCCAAAAAACAAAACTCGGATATTGGACCACTATCTTTTACTGAAAAAATCGTAGTTGGCCAGTTGGTCAGCTCTGATAAATCTGCTAAGGTAAGCGTAAAGAAATTCTTGCATGTGATTGGCGATTGGTGTACGCTGGCACTTGGGTTGGAGCTGAGATGAATGAAGTATGAAATTTATAAGAATATTTGTTTCCTGTTTTTTCTTGAAGATATGGAAAGAATCAATCGGGGAGTTACTTCAATCAACCAATGAGTCTATAAAGAGTGCTCCCCCTACTTTAGATCTAACCAAGTTAGAAAAGGCTTGCAGAAAGCAAAGACAGCATCTTAACTGGGTTGAAAAATCTGGAGTACCAGGTTATCTACCAGACTTTGACCAGAGAGCCAGGTACTGACAACATAATATTTGTAATTTCACCATCTTGTAATAATCTAGAAATAGAAAAACTAACTATTTAATTTCTTTCATTTGAAATTGCAGTGAGATTGACACGAGTGCACAAGAAGAGTGTGCGAATACTCTTTTTGGAACTGAGGACGATGAGGATAACCCCCTTGCATTCTTGATTCACAGGCCTGAGTTCATTACCCTCGCACCCCCACTACACTTTGCACGTGACGAGGTAAAATACTTTTCGAACTTGAAACTTTGCTAAGCTTGTCTGTTAGAATTGTTCCAAAAAATTAAGTTTCATTTTATAGCTTGTATGGACAAACCCAATGGAACCTGGTTATGCCGTCACTGTACTTGATCCATCAGCCGGGCTTGAACCAAGTACTGGGGCATCCGAAGCGCTTCAACTGATCAATCAAGCCTTCAATGAGGCGTTGAGTATTCAACAGCGTCAAAATTTGTTGGAAGAACTAGCAAGAGATCCAAAGATTGTTAGTCACTTGGGCGTCACCCCTCAGCGGCTTCCAGATCTTGTGGAAAACAATCCAATGATTGCCATTGATGTGATTCTAAAACTTATGGAAACGTCCGACATGAATGAGTACTTTTCTATGTTAGTCAATATGGATATGTCTGTTCATAGCATGGAAGTTGTTAATCGGTAAGGGCCAAATTACTCAGATAAAATACAAATATTAAATGAATCTTTATGCATTTATCACTAATAGTTTGTTTTGTGTGTTTGAACAAAACAGATTGACTAGCTCTGTGGAGCTCCCAAAGGAATTTTTGTATCTCTATATTTCAAACTGCATCAAGACTTGTGAAGGTTTCCAAGATAAGTACATGCAAAATCGACTGGTCCGTTTGCTTTGTGTTTTCTTGCAGTCGCTTATCAGAAACCGGATTATCGATTTTCAGGTAAATTCGGTAAATTGCACTATTAATTCAAGAATACGAGACGACTATGCAATTAGCAATAGCTTACCTTAACCTATAATGATCAATTCCATAATTTTGCAGGAACTGTACATCGAAATACTCACATTTTGCGTAGAATTCAGTCGAATCCGAGAAGCTGCAGCTCTTTACCGTCTAATGAAACAACTGGAATCAGAAGACTCATCACTTCATCAAGTTTTATGCAAGAAACTTGAGTTACATCAACATCTCTCAGAAGCAGCAAAGAACTTTCCGTCGAAAGATAAAGATGGAAAGTTATAAATATCAAATTAGTAGTTTGATTTATCCCTGTGGTTGATATGATGCCTGCATTTATGATAATGATTGATCATGTATTATCATACTTAGGTAGTCAGTTACCTTAATATTATTATGAAAAAATACGATTACATAATGTACTTGTAATAAAACGCATTAGTTCACTTTCACACAATCGAATCGCATTCTCGCTGTCGGAAAATTAATAATGAAATATGATAAGTAATGTAAAATGTTTTGTTTTTGCAATTTTATGGTGCGTTGGTTTTCCTGTTAATTTATTGTAGTCAGTTACAGCTTTCTTTTTTACTACTTGATGTTAATGAGGTTGTTTTGTTATGAAATGCAAGCCTTTCTCTATGTACAAACAGTTTTCACAGTATCTGAGGTTTGATCTGGAGGATTTGTAGTAATTGAGTTAAGTATTGTGCTTTAATAGAATTGTTGGTTTGAAAGATATTTGTATTTCAATAAAGATTTAATATGAAAAGCAGTAAAAAACGATCGAAAACTAGTTTTATTTAAGATATCCAAAACATTTAATCCAGACATTTTCTTTTAAATAGAGTAATAAATTCTAATAACTACTTCTTCCGCCCTGGTGAGAAGATGTTATTGGGTTGATTATCACCTTCATCATCGTCGTCCTCGTACAGTTGCTTCTTCTTTAATTTAGTATTCACTACGTCAAAAGCTGTCCACAAAATTTTGGAGGGTGGAACCATTACTCCTACAGCACATCTGCCTTCTCCACTAAGAAAATTAAATGTTGTGCATGCATGCTCCGTGGCTAGAATTTCCATGTTAATCTTTTTCTTTCTGAGGAAATGGATAGTTTCAAGTGGTATCTTGGATCCTTGATCTCCAATCCCAATTACGAGGACATCCGGTTTGGGTTCCAGAATAGAGAACAAAGCTAGTGAAGTCGGGGTAATGTCGTGAACACCTCCAACATCCCAACCCAGCACTGTTTTTGGAAATATCACCATTGGGCCTAATACTTGCACTCCATTGTTAAGTTTGAAGCCATGTTTGGTATAAGAATCTATCATAAGTGGAGCACCAATTTCATCATTCAAAATGGTTACAGTGGTCTTCCCATCGGGCTCGTAGTTGGGATTGTTTTGTCTCGTGCCAGATTTATGGAGGTAACGGCACTGTTGTGGAAACTCTACATTACAGTTCTTACGGCTTTCGTTTGTGAAAATACTTGTCCAAAGTAAGGGTACTTTACTGTTTGTAAAATGTCGCCAATTTGCGAGTGAGTTTAGTTTGGGAAACAGTCTCAAGTTTGGTGCCACCGCCGCCGTCATGATAAGGTACTCTCTTGTGATTCCTGTTGAAAAAATGACAAGTCAATGACTTAAACATAAACAATGTGAACATAAAATAGTTAATTAACTTCATGAGTATGATTGCTTGTGAATTTGATAATTTAATATGCGGATTTACCAAAAGTTGCTATTCACTATTCTTCGACAATTTCGGAAAAGAACGGTGGAAGTTTTTGAAATACACCGAATAAACGCCACACGTAACTGAAACAGTACCTTTCTAATAATCCCAAAACATCACTGCTAACTGAATATTAATCAGTTGTTTAAGATTCTTAATTGAAGTTCTGGAATCATGTTAGTTAATCCACCTTGCTTGCATGATGTATTTTTACAAACATTTTTCATGCCACATGCATTTTACAAACAAACCTAAATCAGGTGTTCGCCAGCTTTGATGCCAGCGGCCAGCGTACAGCGTATTGGACATGTACATACATATTTTTAGTACTACAGTGCCAGTGCTGCAGTTCTACCCTATTCAGCTGTATGAGCTAGAATGTTTACCTACTGTCCATGTATACGAGAAGTCGGAAGAGAAGCGAAGCCTACCAAGCTGTCAAAAGTCTGCTTTAGTTGATTAGTTTACATTAAAACTAATTAAGCTTTCTGCGTGGTGGAAAGTAAAACGGTAGCATATCTTTTGTAACTATTCATGTAGCTAAATTTTCATATCCACCAAAAGTGTTCAACTGTAAATTATCGATTAAAGAATCTCATTGACTGGTCCGCTTTTCAGCGAAATTCAACCAGAAAGTCAAGTCAGAAAAACGAGGAACGACGCTATTTTAAGAAGTATTAATTAAAAGCCTCTGTCTATTATCTTCGTTTTTCATCGACTACAAGTGAAATTACACGTAAGTTATGGGCTGATGTTTTGATGTATTCCTAGAATTGGCTTTTTAGATTGGAAAATTGAGTGTTCTAAGGCTTATTGCTGACTCTTTTACTTTGCAGGTCACGTTAGAAGCTCTTGAGCTGGGGATTTTATTTACAAAAGTGGAAATGTTCCGGAATGCGCCCGGCGTTTGTACGCTGGCTGTAGCCTTTGCTGCAGTTTTATTCAGTGCTGGAGTTTTTGCTGACAGCAGCGAAGAGGATGATGGAATTTCTACAACTTTGGATAACGGTCTGGGAAGCCACATCGATTGGCATACACTGGATGACGGCCTATCACTTGCCAAACAAGAAAAGAAGCCTTTGATGTTGATTATTCACAAGTCATGGTGTGGTGCCTGCAAATGTAAACAAATTGGTCATTTTGATTACAAATTGCCACTAGCCCGGTAAAACGTGAGCCTGCTATTTTAAAACTTTTTTTACAGCTCTGAAGCCAAAATTCCGTAGCTCTGATAAAATAACCAAGCTTAGCAAGAGTTTCATCATGGTGAACACAATGGACGATGATGAGCCTCCAGGCGATGCGTATAAGCCGGATGGTGGTTACATTCCAAGACTCCTGTTTTTTGGTTAGTTTAAAATATTTGTGTTTTATGTTTTAAATATGTAGCTTTTATTTTGTGATCATTAAGTCAAAATTCCATTCCAATTGTAGATCCCGAAGGTGAGCTTTTAACTGATGTCATTAACGAAGAGGGCAACCCCCAATACAAATATTACTACTACGATGAAACTTCCATCATTACGTCAATGGAGAAAGTTGCTGCCTTGTTTCCTGCCACTTCAGACAATGATATTAATGATAAAGACGATGACTCATTGGATCGTAATAAAGTTAAAAGTGAACTGTAAATTAGTCTAGCCATTAAAGGGTCAATGCAATTTCCAACCATAAAAACGGTATTGTATAGCTTATAAGGTATTTTGTTCAAGTCGATTTAATGTTACCACTAATGTACCAGTAACTAAATTAACTAGTAGACAAAATTGTCGATTTTATTTTGCTCACAATAACACAAATATGCTAAATATTCAATGATATTACAAATTACAAACTAATCAGTCAAACAGAATGATATTAAGTTACTTAAGATGCCAGAGCTAAAACATTGTTTTACTGGATATTATTTAGGGTTTTTAATTTTCGTGGGTGCCTTTGCTCAAACGCAAACTTTTAATTTATTCTGATATTTAACTTCTTTTTCAATAATGGTGGGTATACTTTGTAATGTTTTTAACATTCCTAATTTGGTTTTACTGGAGTTGATCTAGGGAAAAATATAATTTATCTAATTAAGAAATTTGTATGCACATTAATGATTATTTCGATGTAATTTATTAAATGTACTGCAATGTGATTGTAATGGTGAATCATTAAACCTTTTTACAAGAAACTTAACTAAAACTGAAGTCAGAAAATCGTTTAAATGTTTTTATTCCAAAATCCTTTACCATCGCATAACATTGATCATATTAAATTCTACACAGTACATATACATATGCATAATTTTTAAAGTCAACTTATCTATGTGTATGTTATATATTATGCATTCACAAAAAATCTTAATAAGCAAATAATACAATGGAAAAGTTAATTTTGATAACTTAAATGATGAACCGAGAATCAAATTCAGAAAAGCACTCAATCGTGCTACCACTGCCTAGCCACTAGTCTGATTTATAAGTTTCTACACCGTATCTGAAAGAAAATGATATGATTTATAAGTTTTTGTTTCTTTTGCTATCTGAATTGAAATTGAAATGTTAATTCAACGATCATAATAGTAAAGAAATAGAGAGAAAGTTCATCTTAAAAGGTAGATTTGTACGAAAATAAACAAGAAGTTAACTTGTATTTCTAACGTTTAAAAATGACCTTAAACTATTTGTATTATAAATGAAACTTAAAAAATTATGTATGAATTTTTAGGTGTCATCTATTCCAGAGACCTGTAGTTTGTGTATGCCAAGGCGGTGTCTGCCAGATAAATTGCAGCGTTGATTACAGAGAGCACTCCCATAGCTATTCCAGCTGCAGCTGGATTCGTCTCCGTGAAATGGTTGGATGGAATAAATCGCAGCCAGAATTGCAAAACGACAGCTCCAGTGGTCAGCCACAAAATGGCACCGGTGAAGTTCATCAGAGATTCCTGGAGATATTTCAACAATGGAAACAAAATTTTAGTTTAGAGATTTTAACCTTAACTTTATTTTGGGGCAATGTGAAACACTTAATTTCTCTTCCATTTAATGAGTATCTTGGCTGCTAATTTTTTAGTCAATGAGTTTTTAACATACCGTGACAGATTTGTTCACGGACTGGCTATCCAAACATGTTGAAATCATAGACGCCAAGTTGTAAATCATAAATCCAATGAAAACTCCTGTGGCAAGTGCTTCTGCGTCATGATTTTTATTGTAAGATGCTCCCATAAAGTAACCTTCGTCTCCGTTTCGGTAAAGCACCAATACAACTATATTGAAGAGCTGTGGAGGTTATGAAGAAAAAATAATCCAAATTACAATTAATTATGTGTTTATGCTCTTTTAAATATAAAATAGGTGGAGAAACTAATTAAAATTGAGCATACCAATTTAAGCAACTTTACAAAAGTTGCAGCGTGATGTGAAAATGCCATGTTTTAATTATAGTTATTGTTGAACAAGTTTCGCTAACATACACACAGAATAAACTGATTCCAATTCAATTAATAGTTTAACACAATTAACGGCCGCAATTTCTAGAAACAATATGGCGCACAATGCAAAACAACAACTCAAATGGAATGAGGGTGGGATGGCAGAAAAAAGTAGGACGTATTATATAAATTTGTAAGCTTTTTATGTATCAGTACGTTTGATTTTGAGATCAAGCGTTAAAAAACTGATAACTTACTGATAAGCAGAGAGTTGTGCTGATTTCATGCCTACCTGGATTGGATGGAGGTTTTTGTAAGCTTAGTCATCAATAGTCATACCATTATGTGTACAAAATTATCACCTTTGGGACGTTTACTCATTCATCATCGCTTCTCTACTTTGCAGATAAGCCGAAACCTCATAAATATACGATGACCTCACTCTCTTATCAAAGGTATTATACTAGTGATACCATGTTTTTGACAAACAAGGCTATTGCATTTATATTTTGTGTCATCATCATCACAATTTGGAGTACAATACCTACATACATTTAGCAGTTGTACTCATAATCTTCCTGTATTATTCCAATCTGGAGATACTGAGAATATTTTAAATTCACAGCTAAAATATAATGGAATCACACACAGTTGATCAAGTACAAATTCAAAATATTACCTGTAACAGTGGTTTAGGAAGTTTAGCATCATCGTTCTTTTATTCCGTTGTTTAGTCATCCATTATAGCATTATCACTCATAAATAAATACCATCAAACTGTGTATGGCGGAATGTGAACAGTTAAAAAAACGTTTAAGAGCAAAAGAATTTTATGATGTAACGAGCGGAAATGAAGAACGTTTACTTTATCAACCCACTCTTAATCAAAAAGGTACTGTAACTTTTTGTTTTAGAAATTACAAAAAGATAACATTCGTAAGTAAACATTGTTTGTTAGGCTGTAGTAGTAAAAGTTTACCTTCGGGGATATGAAAACCAAACCAATTATGTAAGTTCATTTACGCAGGCTGCGAAATTTTCAACGGACTATTCTGCCAAAAAATATACCACATTCAAATTGCAATAGGTATGAAGTTACTAACTTGCTGACAAGAAGATGCAGACGACTCAATGTGCATGATAAGTTTTTTATGCATTTTATAGCTTATCCATATTATGCAATGTCCATGGATGTGTGTTACGTCAACGCTAAGATCAATAGGGGTAAAATGAGACGATATCATCCAAATCCAACTCATCATTTTACTCACTGCGTTTACCTGATTGTTTAGTTGTAATTTTAATACTTGCGGTTTTGTTCTAGCTGGAACATTTGTACACAAAAATACTGATAATTTTCGAAAGTGGTACTTAATCGAAGCCTTTGACCAGTAACTCATTCCTTTTTATTGGATGAATCCTTTCTTATTCTCAACATGAGCATGGTTTCACATCCCAACCCCTCCTACAAGTAATCTGAAGCCTCTGCAATATTATATCAGCCATCAGCGAACAGCAAGCGTTCTATTATTATGCATTAATGCAGTGGTCTTGGCAAGATCTTCTTGATGGTGATGGCGTCATGGATAAAACGCTGTTACCAATAACCCAGTACCCAAGCAGTGTCAACAGCATTGCTGGTGGTGTTCGCCTCGTTGCAAGCAGAAGTGGTAGCGATATAGATCGGATGGAAGTTGATGTGACCACAGCACAGGAGAGAACTAGAAGGTTTGCTGTAAATGGTAACTTTATGGGATAGGACAAGTGTGAACGACGTAATCTGGATGGCGCTTTATGTAGAATTCTCGGTCTTGCGTTACTTTGATGATTTTGTGAAATGCAAAGATATAATGACTTGGTGGATGCTAGATCATGAATTTGAAATGAGCGTACTACAGATAAATGACAGATAGTCGGATAAATTTTTTGTGCAAATTTTATTTTACTTCCCGAAATAATTAGCCAATTGGACATGGACAGTATCTTTCAGTATAGCAACGCCACCATCTGCAAAAGCGTCTGTAACAGCAAGATCCTGGTGCTGGTCTGTCTTCTACTTTCCTCGCAGGTGCAAGAAACATGGCCAGTATCATTATAATTATGAAGAAAACTATGCAGCCGCAACAGGCCCACATCATTATCCTGTTCCAGCGCCGGCGTTCTTCGAAATAGTTTCTGCCACCTCCGCCCACACCTCCATCCACGACAATTATTTCGGTTGGTTCGTAAGGATCTGCGTAAAGAGGGTCGTAGTAATCATCCTGCACAACGATGACTCTCGGTGCTGACTTCTTTCTTCCTGCTAGTTTGGGTGTAGATTTGACCACATAATCGGCATGTTCCATGATAAACTTGTGAGATTTCGATAAGCGTTTTCTTGATGCTTTATAATTTTACACAATAAGGTCGAATGTTGATATTTATTTTCTAAAAAAATATGTTTGCCAAAACATACGTAAGTTACAGACATGAATAGTATGAAAGAATGCTACCTAAGTGATCATTTGAAAACTTTGCACAAAAATGTTATACATGTGCCATGATGATGATAATCATCATCATGATGCCTTCTTCTCTTCCAACAAAAGTTTTTGCGCTTGGCTTCATGACTCCTGCATACTTTTCATCGTTTTATCCCAACAACCCCAACAAGCTTTACTGTTTTTTCTCATCTGATCGCCCCAAAAGAAAAAAAAGAAAACCGGCTGCCTTCCTTCCTTAGGCCATAACCTTGTGAAATATGAACGCTTAATGCCAAAAAGAATGGTAGTTTTGCTCGTTTGTTTCCTCGTTGAGAGAGAAAAGTTTTATCCAAGTTTTCTCCGACGAAAAAGCCCCTCTCTCTGTTTTTTTACACATAACATGCCTTCCAGTCTCCAGTACAGTCTCATCTTCTTCTCTGCTGTTATATAATTTTTTAGACATACATACATACATTGAATATTACGTAACGCTCATAGTTTGAGAGTAGTTTAAGTTTCCAGGAATTTTATCATCATTTTCTTACTTTTACTATCTATTATTACCTCCTTAAATATAAACTCGGCTCATATCATTTGACAATGACGACAAAGGTATGATGATATGATCGTCATGTTTGATGCAGATGTGGTGATAACGATATAGTCTGTGTCTGATGATTGTAGGTGGTGGGTGGATGGGTGGTGCACATTGCACATTTTCTCTTTTTATTCACTCACCTTTAACTTCCTCCTCTTGTACTTTTACTTATCTTCTTCACATAATTCCACAAAATGCGTTACGGATGCGACAAACCTTCCATACTTATCTCTGTGCTTATTACATAATAACAAAAAAATAGTGTAAGTATTCACATTAAATATAAGAAGCATACAACGAAACAGCTTTTGTAGCATTATGTAATTTCCCAGTTTTTGGAGTAGGGACCACTAGTCAAGATTTGTTTTAATGAAGCTTGGAATGCGATAATGAAATTTTACTCTTTCTATGTAAATTGCTAGACTGGGAATACGCCCATACAATATAGAACAGCGGCACCAAAAGGGCCAATAAACTCAAACTCACTTTTCTCCGATGATTTAAAACTATTTTACATTCAACATTTATGTATTTCACTGTGTATATTATAGCCAACAAGAAGAAAGTGCTGACGAAGTGTTTTTCTTACGAAGTCTACTCAAAGCAGAGCCAGAGGCAAAAGGACCATAATCGTTTATGTGTGAAATGGCAAATGACAATTTAATGTGTAATTAAATTAATCTCGCTCTATTAAGCTTAGGCGACAGATTTTTCATGACGTTTTATGTTCACTCCACTTACCTTAACATACAACACAAATATTTTTCGTAAGAATCCAGTAAAACTAAGAAAAACACATGCAATATATTTCTTGAAAGAGTGTTTTCTTCCCTCCTCCCTACCGATGTATTCCCTGCATTTTTTGTCCTTGTCATTTATCATCAAAATGTGTATACGCATTATTTTCTGCCGTCGTTTTTTGAATTATTCGCATACAAAACGAGGTTGTGGAGGTGCAGTTAAAGCTCTTTTGTTTATGCGTAGGGCGTGTACCCATCTAGTAAACCACGCATATTACCATTTAGCCTGTTATTTATTGTGGCCTCTGAGAGGCAAAATGCATACGGTTATTGCCACCCACCCACTCAACCACCATCATCCCACCAACGCCACCATCGCCGCTCAAAAAAGTACTTATGTTTTTTCATTCCTTGTGCAATAAAGATATGATGGAAATTATTGCATTCCACCACAGAACGTTAAGAAAAATTTCCGAGTTTCCTATTTAAAATAATTTATTTTCACTTTTAAAACTGTTCTTGCAATATTATGCATGTTTCACTATGTTATATGTTTCCGTCTAAAGCAAGAACCGCTTTCCGGTTTACCCCTCCTCCTTTATAAGCTTAAATCATGGCTATCTCCCTGTCAAGACCACCAAAAACTCGGCGTATTGCTATTGCCGCTTGTTTTCCTGAATGCAAAAAATAAAACGCGTCGTACTTACTTTCTTCAATGTGTATTGTTATGTCGATCTTTCACATCCACAAAAAATACTTGGTTGCTGGTTGTGGAGATTTTTTAGCCCGTCTTGTTCTCCATTGTTGTCGCATTCTCCGAGACTTTTTTTTAGTTTAGTAGCCACTTGACTATGTTATGAGCTCATGTTAACGTACTTCACACAAATGCATACAGCCAGTTTAGTAGAAAGCGTCTGAAAGCTTGAGATTTGAAAGGGTAATAAATGACTGTCTCTTTACAATATTTTGTCATATGTCATTGCTTTGTGATCTTTTCAGTTTTTTTAGCCCTTATCCTCAGCCATCTCTTCGGCGGTATCGGTATCACATAAGCGGTGGTATGGTATAGTGAACGGTCAACACATTCAATACTGTTGTTGCTCTGCATCATTTAAATTCCAGCTACTTCTGGTGGACGAGTAGGTATAAGGTAGAAATTTTTTCTGGTGACAATAAATTGCCTACTTTCTCCCGTACCTTTGGGGCTTCAGATTCACCCTGATGGTAGACTCGTTTATCTATACATACATTTTATTAGCTTCATATTGTGCACATTCTGCAACAAGGAAGTTGCAGTCATGCGATGTGATTGCGAGACACCGAGAAAGCGTGGCCGGAGGCAAAAATCCAGCAAAAGTATATGTTGTCGTCGTCGGGTCGTTCATCCGCCTGTGAAAAGCCACCACGCCTATATAGCGTGAACTCTTCTCCGACTCTCTCTGGATAAAAATGCTTCATGTCAAAAGTGTGCGTTGTCTGATGAAACATGAAACGCATGATGCGAGGTAAAAAAATCTCGTACATGTAAGTAAAAAACGGAGGAAAAATGTTTCAGAAGCGTTTCATAATCATCTTTACAGTCATACGTCCATGTCGCAAGCGAATGTACTGGTATACGTAAATGTCTCTGACGTGAGCACGTTTTTATTTATACAAGCCAGTTGAAAATATATGTAAAAAGATCCACACTTCACGAAATCCAGAAATGTACACAATTTCGTCACAAGCGCTCCTCTCCCGGAGATGTCGACAGATTGTGAAAAAAATAACATTTAAAAATTCAAATATGAAAAGTAGATCAACATCAGTCAGACTGTCAGTCAAGTTAGCCTGCTTCCTCCAAAATTGCGCTCCACAACGCAACACCTCATGCCTCAAACCAGTGAGCTAGAACTGGAGAAAAAATGTTTAGTTTTTTCATACTTTACCCAGAAACCATTTCATATTATGTATGATTTCCTACATTTTAGTGTGTAAACGAGAAGGGATGAATGCTGAAATTGAGACATGAAAAGAAAAACATGCATATTCAATAAATACCAATGATTTTCTAGTTTTTTATAAGCATGTCTGTTTTGTTTCGTTGAATCTAATGAAATTGGTGTTTCATATCTTTTTTGTTTGCTTTCAAGCGAAAAAAGTTAGATTTTTGCTGGCTGCTGGAAACGATAATATCAGTTTCATGGGAAAACTGGGAAAATGAAGTCGGGCTTATTGAGAAACTGGTTAGTCCAGAGACTTTGAGCGATTTACTTACACGTAACTTCAAGCCTTTTATGAAAGTAAATAGAGAAGTCGGTTCTTTTGTCTATTCCAGTGAAATATATAACATGTAACATACATACATGTGGAGGAAAAAGCGAGAGTTATCTCATAACTCGTTATGATGATGTGCAGTGAAAGTTTTCGGCACTGCATTGAAATAACCGATTTTTCCTTTGTTCATCCTCTGCATAGATCAGAAATCGCACAGGTTTGACACATGACTGGAAAGTGGTGGTAGTGGTGGTATGCCAAGTAAATACGTAGGTCTGTAAATTTTTCATAGAAATAATATGCATGCAAGCAGATACATTATGCAAATAAACTGATAAAATGATAGTGATGAAGATGATGTACCATTGCTGCACACACTACCATCA
The DNA here is from genome assembly GCA_034693345.1 of Entomobrya multifasciata. NCBI lineage: Eukaryota > Metazoa > Arthropoda > Collembola > Entomobryomorpha > Entomobryidae > Entomobrya > Entomobrya multifasciata. Next base: position 14,267 of record JAQFXM010002917.1, read on the forward strand.
TATCATCTCCTCCTGGCTTTCATGAAACCATATTTTACAAACCAAGCAAACAATACGGGCCAAGTACATAGAAAAGGGATTTTTTCCGCTGATGTTTTGTATTTTTTTCTAAACAATATGAAAAAATCTCTTGCTACTGTACAACAGCTTTTTAGAACTTCGGAATTCCCTGACTCATGGTGGCGATAGTGAATCGTTTACAACAGCCAGTCACATAGTCTAGCCATGTGTATTGTTACATTTGATGTGCTTTTCCAGCTAAAAGTTCCTAATGTAGTGAAAGTAGAACCTTACGGGTTACAAGTTTACGTGGTACTAATGTCAGTAAGATATGACGTGAGTTTTTTATATGATATCAGTACCACCACCGTGTAATGCCATTGCCATTCCTCCATGTTTTCGGGTTCAATGTTCCATTTCAATTTCAGTCCAGTCCAAAGCCAGTTGCCTGTTCCTGATATTCACTGAAGACCTCGAAAAAATAGCAAAAGTACCTTCACCAACAACCGATACACCACAAAAAATACACAATAGAAAGAAAGACAAGAAGATGTACAATATATATTCTCCATTGTTATTATTGCAACGCAACGCACAAGCTCAACTCAACCCTTTTTCTGGTAGTTGTACTTTGTTGGATAATATTTCACTCTTTTTTTCTCTGTGTACTTTTGCGGGTAGTGGTGGTGGGTAGAACCGAACTTTTTAGTCTGTCTGTTGTATAAGTTCATATAATAAGCATACCAAGTTGCCTTGAGCATCTCATCGCCATCCTTACTCCTCATCACCAGATCAAAACAGTGCTATGGATAGAATCTCAGTTACGATACGATACTACCCAAAGAACTATACCATAACCATAACCCCTATTACTACTGCAACAGCGTTTTCATTCATTTGATGATGTTTAGAAGTTCGTAGTAAACTGCTGCACTTTTTATCAGGCTTTTTCTGCTCCCCTTCGTTTTTAGTTTGCTTTGCCACAAGAAGCCTGAGCTCCAGTAGATAAAATACTCTTTCCTTTTACCTTCGTCTCTCAGTTGAGCTTAGATCTCTGAGCCGTTGGCATGAACGGTGGTGAACGGACTAGAGACGAGCAGAGAAAATAAAGTAAAAGGATATTTCTGAGGCACACAGCAACGTGTGGGTTCAGTTTGTTCTTGTGATCACACAAAGTAGTGGAAAACAACAGAAATTTAGTAAGTGAACAGAATATGGAAAAGCATGTTCCGTTTTCATATTCACTATAAACACAAATTCTAATCTTGACTTTATCATAAAATGTAATAACTGCGTTGTGCATGGAGTGAACCCTTTTTAAGGTACTGCTTAAGGTTTCTCTGTGCAGTGCACACTTTATTTTGTGTTTGGCAAGTGTGTGTCTTTGTTTACGTGAGATTGTTGAAAAAAGCGTGTGTGTGCTCTGGTGAACCAATAAAAATAATAAACTTATGAACATGAACTACTTTTCTTGTTCGGAAGTGCAAAAATTGCAAAGCTTTTTGAATAAGTGAACAAGGAAAATATTCCAGGTTTTCAGGTCGAGTGAAAGTCAAACTTTAAAAATTGAGGAAAGTAAATACTCAATCTTTCCTCTAGTTTTCCATGCTGTCACATGTGTGCATACATGCAGCTTGTTTCTTTGCAAATTTCTAAGAGACTTCCTGTGAAAAACTCTGCGTGCTGTTTGGATGCTTTCAAGTAAGTAACCAGTTTATATTGTAAATTTCGTGCTGAATAGAGTAAAAGTAAATTTGAACGAAGGAAAACTGATCTTTATCAGAAAAATGTAGTATCAAGCTTTTAAAAACGACCGGTTTTAATAGTGTCACTTTTGGGTGTGTGTTTTACAAGTATTTAAGGGGGTTCGCAAAGAATTCATACCAATTTTTGTGCATGCTGGCCAACAAAAATTTTGCAGACTAGAAAACAAGCAACACATTTACTTACAAATGTAGCATAAACATAGCAAATAGTGCGAAAAGTAAATAGCTCAGAGCTGCTGTTACAACACCATCGTTGTCGTAAATCTGTTAACTTTTTTCCGGTAAAATAACTAATGTGTCGTTGTTTGTGTTGGTTTCCATCTTAAAACACTAGTCTTCTAGAATTTCATCTTGTTTTTGTGTGTATAAAAAAGTGGAACAGGAAGAAAACTGGGTGACAGGATATAAAATTATCAGACACGCCACGCCATGCCACCACCCACCCTACCCTCATCATTGAATCCTTACACCAAAGTGTAAAAAGTAACTGGTCATTCTTCATCATCACAGTCATTATCAGTAGACATTATCCTTCTCCAGCTGTCATCACCCTCTTTTCTCTTACATTTTCCTACAAAAATCATTCCTACTCAAACTGTACTGCAAACGGCGTATCGAAGTAAAAAATATTTTGCCACGGTAGTGGTACGCTAGAACAATCTTTGCAATTGTACGACAATCAGCACACATCAAGTTCCTTATTACAACCTATCCCTAATAATAGCATGACATCAAATCAAACAACTGCTCTACTATACTGAGCTTTTATCTAAGTTGTCTTGAAGAAAGTAAATTTCTCTTCATCTATTCCCATCATCATTGCCATTGCCACTCTTCAAAAGCTCGGGCTAAAGTACAGATTTTTCTTCTTATTGTAAAACATTCATTGCTATAAACCAAGTCATATAAAAACATCAAATATATATCACTGGAAAAAAAATTCCCACCAGACAGTTCAGTTCAGAGCAGATAGAAAAGAAAAAAAATAACATTTTGTCGGTGTGGGAGAAAAGAAAACTGAACAAGAAAGGAAGAACCACAACAGCTACGACGACAGGCGACTACGGTACTGACCAAACCAAACCACATCTCCCCGCGTCGTGTCACAGAACAAACCAAGCTTTAAAACTTGGAGGAAGGAAGAAAAAATATAAAAAAGGAAGTTGACAGAAGACGAAAGACGGGCAAAGTGGACATATCGTTTTTAGTAAGTTCCTGGACATTGCTGCTTTTCTTTCCCTTTTTTTCAATGTACACACAATCATTTCTCACTTTTTTTGTCCTTGCTCTTCCCTGTCAAACTGGCGACGAAAAGAAAACTGGCCCATGTGTGATGTCTTGTGTGTGTCCCTGTCTCTTTATTTCCTACAATCAGCTCAGCTGCTGTTCAGTCTTCAGTCTCTCTACCTCCTTGTCCGTGATCACCACATGCCACATACAACTCCTATATTTTTTCCATTTTCCGTGAAAAACCAGCAGAGCAGAAAAAAGTACAAAAAAGCAGAGACATATAAATAAAATATTTTTCTATTCTTCTTGAGTGTCACTTTTTTCTTAACTGGTTTGCTTGTAAGGTTTTTTTCTGGGTAAGGTAAATAGTACAACATACACTTTACTTTTTACTCCCGGTACGCACTTTTATGGCGAGAATAAAATGGCATAGGTGTTTGTGTTTTGACAAAGTTTACATCATCACACCACTCATGACATAGACATTCCATCTATTCTATATAAATGTAATTTTTGCACCTTTGTTTTCTCACATGCTTCTTTTTCTTTTCTCTTTTTTCCTCTTCAACACATACAGCTTTTTTACAGCAGTGTTTTTACTCTTTATTCGTCCACAGAGTGTATTTGTACTAGTTTCACTCTACACTTGTCTCTCTCTCTCGCTCGTATGCCAAAAAAATAAAGAGGAAAGAGAAGAAAAATAGTGAAAGTATTATGGAACCACACAATCCATGTTTTGTGACACTTTCGCTCTCCCTCTCTCTCTTCTTGCTATTCTAGCTCTTATTCATCCATTCAATTTTTTTCTTCTCCTTTGTCATTCATATAAAGTACCCAGACATTAGACACAGAAAAGAAAGAAGAAAGCAAGTGAGGTAGCCAAAAGCCCATTTTAAGGTATACATACTTTTTTTCCTTTGAGTGAGAAGTTGTTCCAGCTTGGCAGTCAGTCACTCAGAGAGAAAATCTATGTACGCTACTTTCATAAACTCACAACATTTCGTTACAGGATAACTCTGTCTGGGTGTCTCTCTTTTCTCCTAAAAATAATATTCTTTGCTTTTGTGAGTCGACAGAGGAGAAAATGGCATGGTTTATATGCGTCGTTTGTGATGTGTCTCGTGTGTTGGCCAATATGTACTTACTTTTTTTTGCTGAGAAGAGCTGAGCTGAGGTACATTTGTAAATGTAATGTGTCGTCATCTTGTTTACTTTTTCACGAAAAGAGACAACTTTACTACTCCACATGTGGGAGTATATAGAATATGTACATAATATTAGGTATAGTTGATAGTGTGGTTGTTTGAAAAGAGTGTATATTTTAGAAAGAAAAAATATTCCACTCTTTTTTTTTCTTAGAAGGTACTACTACTCCCTATCCATTTTTCTTGGCAGAGATGAACATACATTATGTAGTTTAAGACGTTGGATATGTGTCGTGTGTGTATAAACAAGATGGGCGATTCTTGCCGGTTGCTTAAGCTAACGGGAGTGAAAGCAAAAAAAAATGAAAAAGGAGGAGAAGAAAAGTGATGCATTGAGTTGAGTTGAGTGAAAGAACAAAGATGTGGCAAAAATAACATAAAATGTCCTTTTATATGAGTTTAACGCTTTTATATACTGCACAAGATGAATTTATGTTTATAAGAATAAATTTATGATGTACATGGTTTATTATTAGAAGCATTTGCAGAGATGAATAAATATACATCCATATGCTGCTAAAAATATAAAACTGGATATATATACGAAATATTTTTAGTAAAAAAAAGTTGGTGTAGAGAAAGCATCTTTTGTTGGTGGGGAAAGAGCCCACTTGAGTACAAACGAGATTTTGTCTTTTCTCTTTTTTTGTGATTGTGAAAATAAAACCAAAAAGTGAGAACCGCAAAGTATGATGCTGATGATGATGATGGTAGTGATATCATTTGGATTCTATTGAGAGTGGGTGTAGAAAATGATGTAAAAAGTTTTAAACTCTATTATGCAAAAAAGAATCAATGAAATTTGCTAGTAGCATGAATCGAATGCTATATGCTGCATTACATATTGCAGAACAGAAACAAACTTCTTTCAAGCTAGATTTTGTGTGGGTTCATCAAAAACATGTTATCTATTTTTGGCTGTAATCACTTTTTGTAGCATTATTACATTTTTCAGAATCTATTTAGATTTGAAATTGTTTGAAGAATAATTTAGGTTATGGTCTGTTAGGCATATTGAAATCAATCATGTTCGTTCATGTCATATGAAGTAACTCATGCTCATATTTCATGGTTGATGATAATAATGAAGGTAAAAAGATAGTTTTGTAACTGGAAGCAAGAAAATTGATAACCAGCGTATTATACAATACAAGATTGGAAGTTTTCAAATGACTGAATGAAAGACATTTTGTATGAATATTTCACCATTCTATCGGAACCTTTATGTTTGCCGACAAGTGAAGCACAAGTTACCCCAAATATTTTTCATTATTCAAAAAGTGAAAATCATTTTGAAGGCTTGGAAGAAACAGTAAACAATATAAGTTTTACTTTACTTTGTATTAAACTTGTCCAGACTCCAGACCTTAAAACTAACATTCGAACAATAACACCAAGAACAAGAAGAAAATGGAATAAAACTATTGGCAAAGCTGGATTTTTTTGATGTTGATCGAGAAGAGAAAGTGGTAAAAGGAGAAACATTGAAATAATGTATGATGTATGAGCTCACTATTTTCACTACTTTTTAACCAAAGAATACTTTCCTTTTTTTCTTATTCACTACTTTGCACTCAAACAACTCCTCCACTTTAACTGCCACCACTTGCTTCAACTCAGTCAGCTAAACCTTTTAAAGATCAAAACATTGATTTGTACGAGAACGAAGAAAAAAGAATTTGAGGCACACATAAAAAAACAGGTTGAGTTGAGCCGAGCGGAACTGAGTGAGTTGTTTTTTTGTAGAAATCAAGTAAAAGGAAAAAGTGTACACATGCATCGCTCACAAAGTTTAAGTACATTACTGTATATTTTGAAAAGGGATCGGCATCAGCATCGGCGATCTTATTTTAGTTCTTGATGCATTTTACTTTCAGTGTGCTTCTCTTTAAATGAAACAAAAATTTTTGAAGCGAGAAATAAAGAAAACAGCAATTCACTCACGAGATATTTTGAAGTTGTAGTTTTCTATAAAAATACTCCTTGCGCTTTACCTGACTTCCAATTTACTTTATTTTATCATGATTGAACACCGGAGTGGAACTTGCTACTTTTTTAAGATACTGGCTGGGCATTACAAGATTACAGGCTTTAAAAATCTCTGGAGATATCCTTACATTGCTTATATAATATCATGAATTACGTAATGAAGATTACTTAAAGCAATTTTATTATATGCCTCTACCAATTTTCTTGATCTCAAAAAAGTTGAAGTTCTACTTGCTTTAAGATCCAGTAGCCATTCTCTCAATGGACAAAATAAGAAAGTCTGACTATTTTCAGAAGAAAAATTGAAATAAAAGATATCCTGTGTCAGATCAAATAAAATGATTTGCAAGGTTGCCCTTAAGTGAAAAGTTTATGTTTTGTGAGCACGCTCAAGCAATTAGTAAAAGTGGAGGTGTCCATTATATAAATAGCGGTTGTTGATCAAAAACAGAAGTGAATGAATTGACGATGCGTGAATAGAAAATAAGTATTGTTTTATACCCATAATGTACTCCATGATAACATGGTTATCTCAAGTGTAAACTCAATCATAAAAAGCTATACAACCGTTAAGAATATTGTAGTTACACGATACACGTCATTAGATTATAAATTGCATACGAATTTAATTAAGTCGGGCATCCGTGAAGCTTACAAGCTTCGTGATTATGTTACTTTCTTTTACAATGAGAATGTCTTTAGCTAGCATACAAGATATAAATACAAGCAAAATATTAGCTTCTCTGAGAGTTTAAATTCATAATGAGAAAGCTGTATTGATTGCCTTGCCCTAATTTCAATCCAAAAAATATAGTTTCATCAAACATTATATTTTTCATTGATTGTTGATTAGAACCCTTTGAAAAAGGGTAACTTTGGCGTATTGTTCTGTCCTTTTCATAGCCACATTAACCTTGGCCTACTGACATTGGCTTTTCATAGTTTTGATTTTTAATTGCCCTTTTACTGCTCACCCTGCAATCTGCAACACAGATACCAACTGCTGTGCTTAAATTGTGTTTTTCTTTTATCCAACGATCCAGCTAATACTAGATCCATGTAGACATCAAAATCTTATCAGTTTCCCCACTTCAGTTTGTTCAACTAGAACAATGAGTTAATCTAGAGAAAATCCCTGGCAAAAGGAACTTTAAACGAGTCTGTTTCCTTTTTGGCTTTGATGTTGGAATTGCATCTCTTTCATAGAACTGCAAATTAAGATTACAGAATCTACTGTATGATTAAATATTACAAGCAAGGCAAGCAAGCAGCTGTCTTTTGTTTACGTCTCAAGCTATTTTATTTTAATTTACTTTAAATTAAAAATTACTAATACTTTATGAAGTAGTTTTTATATTAATCGATTGCTCATACATCAGAGTACATTTTAAAAGTTAAAATTCGCCAGTAAACACTTGGTCATGGATCGAAAGACCTTGTGGAACATCAGCATCGGTTCCAGCCAGTACAAATGTTGTCTGTGTACCTGGCTGGACACAGCCAGGGGTAATTGCTAATCAATACTCTATCTCAAACCACATTTTATGGTTAACTGGTGGAACAATTTACTGCTGAAGGCCATTTAATTAATTTTAGTTTTAATGGAGCCCATACTGGTATGCGGTATTTGCGCCGAGGTGATCTCTGGAGGGAAACACAGGATATCCTGCACAACCTGCCAGATAGCAACTCATCGTACCTGTTTACCTAGTATGTCAAGCACCGAGTTCTCGCAGGCAAAGATGACCTGGATCTGTACAGCCTGCGTAATTATAAATTCTAATCAAGATATCCCGATGACATCACACGTGGAAGAAGAACACAGTCAGCTACAATTCAACGACAGTTTCTTCCAAAACTCGATAACTGACCATATCAATGAGACTGCAGTGTATAATTACACTGCCCGTTTACCAAAAGGATTAAAGTTTGCCCATTTAAATATAAATGGGATTCGAAATAAATTCTG
>JAQFXM010002918.1:0-22422 GCA_034693345.1 Entomobrya multifasciata
TAAGTGTTGGGAGAGTGCTAGTAGCATAAAGGACCTCCTTTAAATTTTCTACGTGATTTCGATTGGTTTTTTCAGTACAACCTGCAAAATAAACCGGAAAATTATAGTTTTTTCAGAGGGACTATTTTCACCCTTAAATAACAATACGACCGGCGACCTTGCTCAAGAGCTATCGCTTTCATTCGTTGATGATGTGTCTAGCTCTAGCTACTTGCTTTAAGTAAGTGAACGTCAAGGACTTACAGTCAAGTAAGAGTTATCGTCAAGGAATATTTTGCTAGTAACAGTCGATAACCTTAATTTCTGTATGCAAATCGGAGATTCGCTGGACCAGCTGGACTACTACACTACATTGCATATTGCATTGTCCATCAGTATTAGTTACATGTTACATCATTCATTGTATGGACGTATGGATAATATTGCACGTTATCATTTGTATCATTTCAGTTTCACATTCATACAACTGATAATAGAACATAAAAAGTATGTCAAAATTCCACATATATATCTTGGTCGCGCGATGCATGATAATATAATGATGAATGATGACTACGTACGACACTTGATGACAGAGATTCGAATTAATTATAGTTACCCAATCTCTAGTTTGGAAACGAATTGACATTTTCTTATATAAAAGATTACCATTGGCATGTTTTACTGAAAACGATACACAAAGAGTTTTATCAAAAGTAAAGTAAACTATATATTTATTCCAAATAAAAGACCAACACTAAACTATGTTAAATTGCATAACATATTAAGCTGTATACTCAAAACTGTGAGAAAATAAGATTCAAAGAAGATTTTGATATCGTTCTATAGTTAAATTGCATGTAAATATAAATCATAACATAAAATATCAATAAATTCTGTAAAATATGTTCGAGAGAAGATTTTGCATCAAATTATCAACTTCCCTCTGCTGCTCTTCCAAATAGCACAATTATCTGGATTTCTTCATCATTTCGCTGGAGATATCACACGATTCAATCCATTTCTTGAGATCTTCTGGCATATCAGGCTTTTTGACATCTGGGCAAAGTTTTTTAATTGTTTCTTCCCCGTCAAACTTCACGCAAGCAACTTTTGTGTATCCCACACTTCTCACAATATTATCTTTCAAGGTGACCAATCGTTGATCCAAGTAAATAAACTTGGAATCCCAGTAAACGGGCTGAGTAACAATCTGTGCAATTATAGCAAAACAAATAATTTAAATAATTTTTTCCCTTTTGTACTAACTAAAGTATGCACATTGTACTCTGTTAAAAACCCAATTTAGCGAAATTAGCTTACCTTGTATGGAGAGAAGAGCATAGCTGGTAGCCGGTAGCGAATGGTAATTGCGCTGACAGGAAAATTTCCACCACGTTTAAGCACATCGTCCATTAATCCAGTTCTTGCAGCGTGGTCAAACCGTGCAAAATCATATTCCCTCAAGTACCTTGAATTGTTCATGTGGGTCATCATAACATCAGTATCGGATGGAAGTACAACACCTACATATGCATGCAATCAATATTTTTAATGATTAATTAACTTGCAAGAAAACTGTGTGAACAAGAATTTAATCATTTTAATAATGAATTACCGTAAATCTCTGAGGCATCTGTAATGGTAATTTTCTTGCGGAAAAATTTAGCAAAAAGAATACTCAATCCAACTCGCAAAAAGTAGTGTACATCAAGAGTGAAGTACACAATTAGTAAAAAGGATACAATCAGGAACAGTATCATTTTGGAGGATCACGAGCAGTTTAAAAAAAATATGAGCTCAGCTAAATATTTTAAAACGAACGCTAATCTTGCAATTCCGAACTTAAATGGAAGTAAAAAAAAAACTCCCGTGTCTCTTAGAACTCTCTCAGCAAGAAAGTAATGCACTTTAATATCTTTTTGGTACTTCTGCTACCAAAAATCCAAATAACTATTTTGGCTTGCAAGCCAACGGCCAAAAATGTTTTTTGTGAAAATTTAATTGTGCAAGTTGTTTACAATTTTGACTGCAATCAAGCCAACCCACATACATATATCGTTGTATTGCATGCACCATGTAACTTCTGACTATGAACCCAACGATTTATAATCCTTAAAGGATTATGATTATAATATTTTGTAAAAATAAGTCTAGCATGAATGCAAGTTAAATACATTCACAACACAACCCCTTCTTGTACAATATTTTACTGCATTAGTTTTGTGATAGCAAACTTTTGAATACTATTTGGTCATAGGGGCTACATATAAACAGCATGAAAATGACTTGAAACTTGTAAGATGCCTTTCATGTTGGGTTCAAAAAAATAATGAGCAGGTATTTTAACGTAAAGAGAATACGGATAGATTGAGTGCTAAAAGCTGCAAACTTATTCCCCAGCACCTTAAAGAAAACCTGAAACACATAGTATCATTGTGCTACATGTCTACTATACTCTTTAACAATCAACCATTGTTGATTGTTGAACAAAACTTCGTACTATTTCGTGTGTTTAGGCTGTGAAGAAATATAATCTTTGCATAATATGGGATCATTTTATATGGCGATTGGCGATGGCGATGGCGATGTATGCACTTTTGACTTTACTCAAACAATATAATATGATGTTTTACAAAATTTTGGATTATGTGTACGGCAATAAAGGTGCGGACAAGTAAGGACCTAGTTGCTGACGAAGCGATGAAGGTACCTCTTCCAATGTTGACTTCAAAAAAAACAGTTGCGGAAACGTGTATGCAAGCAGACATGCAGTACATACAGAACACAGCTATTGAGATATTAGGAAAACTGCATTTAATTTCAAACAAGTCATTGCATTGTTAAAAGTGTAAAGGACCTTCCTTTACTTATGCTAAAGGCATAAAAATCTTTAACTGTCAAATTAAAAACTCTAGTATTAAGGTACTACATAAAAAAAGTTGAGGTAACAAGTTCATTTTAGAAAAAGTAACAACCTTATGAATTTTTTGCTTCCAATGGTAAAATAATGTTTAGTAATTTAGCAAAAACAAATTTCTCCTGGATTTCAAAGGTGCATCTGATACCATACCACATGATTAGAGCTATATTTATGATTGTGGTTTACATCCATTACAACCAGTTTCAATTTGAAACTGGTTTTTGGGTTTTTGTTTACGAGCTAAAAAGTAAATTCCGTAATGGCATCCGATATCGCATTTTTCACGATCTAGGAGATAATTAATTTTGATTTACCATCATGATTTGATTGTCAAAAATGTAGAAAAAAATGCACACAAAGTAAATTTGAAATTAAAGCAATTTTCAATTAGCCTCAGAAATCCTGCATTTTATGAGAGTTTAATCGCAGATTTTTAGTGACACAGACAGACGGCACAGACAGTCAATCAATTAGTAAATGTACATTAGACGACATTACATTGTACTGTGCACAGTACAATGTGGTCAATGTACAATGTACCACAGTGTGGTCAAACTGAATGCATCAAGAACCAACTTCAATCAGGCATAAAAACTACACGCAATCATAATCATATGCAAATCCAATTAACTAATTACAAAAAGAATCCATTTGCCATTTTACTTTCCTTAAAGAACTAAAAACTATTTTACAAACTGAAGCTCTCAGCCTTTAAATTACCTTTTTTTTAAACCTAGTTTACACTTTTACGTTCACATCAAATCATAAAAGTAACAGTCACAGTTCACAAAACAACATGCAGTTGCGGAAAATTTCGTTTCGTCCTGTCATTTCGATAAGGAAGATCTTCTTGGAATATAAATACTTCCATTTTTTAAATTCCTCAAAATTAATTTATGAAAATTTCTTAATTATATTCATAAAAACTGGCATCTTTTTGGGTTCAAAATATTAGATGAGAGATTTTAACACCAAATCTATATTTTTTTCACTAACGATATCATGGTATTGGAGAGATACGTCTGGCTTCGTCTTTCAAATAGAATCCGAATGATTGAACAAAGTAAAGTTTTCTAAATGAATCATAGAAGGCAGCCTGAATTTGAGAAAATGCGGGACATTCAAGAAAGCACTGTGAGCATTGAGCAACGCATCAAAACAAGGTGCAGTGCAAGTTGTGCACTGAAGCATTGTATTTTATACTGTGTAAGAACAAACACGTGTTTGCTAAATAAATTGTGCTCATGCCTTGACTCTACTGTCCGGCTTCAGACATTAAATCGTAGTTTCAATTTTGAATTTAAATGCACACTTGTAAACCAGAACTTGTCACTGATGACCAGAAAATTAGTTCTACTTTGATAAATTATTAATAATACACTTCCGGTAATCGTACATAAGCCAATGTACATAATCGGTAATTTAAAAAAATAAAGTTTTGATTCTTTCATATGTACTTAATAGAAGAAATTAGAAAGTAGCGATTTATAACAGGATTTATAACAGTCATGTTTTGTGTATTTATAGTTCATCAACTGAACACGTAACTTCCGGAGCTCTGGAAGTTTTTTTCGAACACCATGTCAGTTTCTTCTAGTCAGTCAGTTGATATAAACGCTATTGATCCCAGTCAAGTGAACACATTCAGGGAATTTCTGCAGAACTTCAACAGAGTTTCGGAGCTTTGCTTTCGAGCTTGCATTTGGGACTTCACCGGAAGGACCATCAAAGACCAAGAAGATCGGTGCACTAGTGCCTGTGTTGAGAAATTTATTAAGGCTAATCAACGTGTTAGTACACGCTTCCAAGAAATTCAAGTGGCCAATAACGAACAATTAATGAGCCAAGCTGGAATCATTAAATAGAGCTGTCTGTAGACGATTAAAATATCAAAATTTTAATTTTAATTAGCTGAATGTAGTTATTTTGTTGAAAATAGTAGATTTTAGCAACTTTTCTACTGAGTTTATTTTCTGCGATATTTCATTTAGCAAGAACATAGTGTTCATTTAATTTTTGATTTGGTACAATTTGAGAAAAGCTAGCTAGTTTTCAAGATGGGTTTAACTAAACAATATTTACGATTTGAACCTGCGGGACTTTTCGGAGTTGTCGCTGCAAAAACTTGTAATTCAGTGTATCTCAAACCTCAACATCGCTTTGTGGCTTCCGGAGGTACTAACGTTGTCACCATTTGGGATACCCGTCTGCAAAGAAAGGTATGGAGTGAAAATTCTTGATGAATTAATATGCTGTCTCTGAATCAAGCAGTAATCTATATTAAAATCAATGTTTCTGCCTTTTGTATAGTTAACCACTTTGCAATGTGAATCCCCTGCCGTTGTTATTGAACCAAATGCTAACGCGACACTTCTGGCCGTGGGACATCTAAATGGCTCTGTGTGTGTATTTGACATCACTGACAAAAGTGGAGAAGAGGCCTTGCAGCCTAGAATTACTTTCGACGGTCATAGAAGTAAGCTATTCATTGTTTCCTTTGCATTCCTACGTTTTATTTATTTTGCCAAATCGTTTGGTTATTGAACAGATCAAACATCAATTGTACCAGTTATGGTTATATGTATTTGGCTTCCTATTTTAACACTTTTTTTCTTGTTTTGCAGGTCCTGTCACAGCAATTGCCTGGGATGATTCTGGGACCTTACTTGCGTCAGGGAGTAGGGATACTAGGATTGTCGTCTGGGACTGTGTTGGAGAAGTTGGTGTTGTCAAATTTACTACTCACAAGAAACCAGTTACTCACTTACAGTTTTGGAAGGAGTCTGCATACCTCATCTCGAGCTCCTCTGATGCGACCATTCGGATCTGGGACATGTCTATCAAAGATGTTGTTCATACGATTCCTTTTGATGTAGCAGTAAAGCATTTCCAAGTATGGAATGACATTATCATTGCTGCTGAATCACAGTTAAGACTGATGAAAGTTACTCAAGATCCTGCGAATCCACTGCAGTGGACTACGGACGAATTTGGAGTACTGCTGCGGAATTCCCACGATCGAACTAGTAGCTTGCACATCGCTGGCAACTTTCTCATAACTGTTGGAACCAAATCACCAATTGTTGAGAGCTTCTACATTAATCCTGAGGGAGATGCAAATAAAAAGCGTAATAAACGGCTGAAGAAGAACCCGGAAGGAAGTAAAGAAATAATATTACGCGATCTTATCCGAAGAGGCCCTACTGTCAAGGCATCTGAAGAGAAAATTAAGTCTGTTGATTGTGTGGTTGAAAATGATAACGTCAAAGTATGTACATAATAATATTTCAACATTTATTTTCGTTATTTGGAGCACTTTAAACCAACAGGTTACTAAAAATGTAATTTTTGTTTCGTAGATTTTGTGCACCTTACCATCAAATCAGTTGGAAGTCCTCACGCTATCAGAAAATTTAAAGGACGAAACTACGACAGAAAATAAAACGGAGTTATTGGGATTTGACGGCCATCGAAAAATCATTCGTGGAGTTTGCTTCTCCAGTGATCGAACCGCTATACTCACAGCTTCTGGTGATAGTTTTAAAGTTTGGAACAGGTATGTTACGAAGTACTAATGAAAGTTGGAAAGGAAATCAGTTCATTTTGTTGGAGTCTCTTTTAATAAAAGAAAAATATTTGTTCCAGGTCTTCCATGACATGCATTTTGACTATTCCTCACGAGTATCCTGTCGTCAGTTGTAAGTTTTGTCCCGGAGATAGGAATTTTATTGCTGGTACATCATGTGGAAAATTGTTGATGGGTGATATACCACGAGGAAAGATAACTCAAGTTGAAGTTTGTGGAAGCGAAAGGTAGCTAACATGTTTAAATGACTAATGACCCGTCATTATGAAAGTGGGTTTCGAACTGGTTAGACTAATTTTAAATTGGTTTATTTTTTAGTGTTTGGTCGATTGACGTCTTTTCAACCAACAAGGGATTTATCTCCTGTTGTGGTCCATTTATGCAATTTTACGATTTCAGTATGATTGATGGTGAGTTAACGTTTGAAATGAAGCGACAGTTGGACGTCCAAGAAACCATCCTCTCCCTCAAGATTAGCCCTGATATGAAGTTTGTTGCAGCCGGACTTTTGGACTCAACAATCAAAGTGTTCTACATGGACACGTTGAAATTCCATTTGGCCATGTACGGTCATTCACTTCCAGTTGTCGCGATTGACATATCTGGTGACAATGCATTGTTGGTGTCTTGCTCATCTGATAAAACTGTTCGGGTGTGGGGCATGGACTTTGGGGACTGTCATTGTTCTATGGTACATTCGGATGGATTGGTTGGCTGCCAGTTTTTGGATAGAACTCATCACGTCATATCAATGGCGAAAGAATCGCTAAACATTTATGATGCTGACATTCACCAGCGTATTCAGACAGTAAAGGTAACTAAAACTTAGACTTCAAAACTAGAGTAAAGTTAGAGTAAAGTATTACTAAATATAAACGCACATCAAAAATTTCCACATATGAGAGAATACATTTATATGGGGAGCCGAAATGTGCGAAGATAAAATATCCTTTGGGACGGCAATTTAGCTTTATAGTTAAAATGTATCAATTAACGGAGGAAACAATGAAACACTACATATAAGACCAAAATTAGGATATTAAGTAGTTGCTCATCTTTTCAATTTTGCTATTTTCATTATCTCTTTTTAGGCTCACGTGGAAGGTGGGGCAACTTGTGTCGCCACACAGGGCAAGTTCGTTGTTTCTGCCGGAAGAGATCAAACTATTCGTTTATTCAACAGGACTCAAGAAGTAAGTTTAACTTATATGTATAACGTCATTTAAAGTTTGAAAATTGCAGTATCGTTACTAATTGAAAAATATTCCATTAGGTTCTTGTGCTGAGCGATGAAAGGGAACAAGAGCGTGAAGAGGAAATTGATAACGAAGCTTTGGAAGAAGTCCCAGGTGTCGCGTCGCTGAAAACGTCTGAGAGTGAAAAATCGGTAATAAGATAATTTGTACTAATGAAGCCTTTTTAGAATTAGAAAACACTTATACGGCATTTCAATTTCATTTATTATTCCAATTTTTTAAGGCTGACAAATTGATTGAAGCGTTAGACATCTACAGGGATAAGCCAGATTCTCATCCCTTGATGCTTGCATATGGAGCCAAATCCCATGATGACTTCATTTTGAAGACCCTTAACATGATCAAGGCATCAGAACTTGAGCAAAGCATAATGCTCCTCCCAATAGCATACGTCAAAATTATGACCAATGCAATCAACGACATCTTCGAGAAGTACCCATTGGCCACGGAGGGAGCGTTTAGATGCTTACATTCCCTAATGAAGTTCCATCGTGTCACATTGTCAGGAAGCGCAGACAGGAGCTCATTTAAATCTGTTGCTGAGAAGGCGGAATCCAGATGCAAGGAACTGCAAGATATTGTAGGATTTAATCTGGCAGCCCTTGGCGTCATTCAAAATAGGAAGCAAGACAAAGAAAAAATTCAAACATTCAAAGAAATGGTGAACGTGAGGAAACGCAAGCGTAAGACAAAAGAGAAAGCGCTGAAGCGAGCATTGTTAATGGTGTAATGACGCTCATAATAAATAATTGTTGTAGTCCCATGTTTGTACTGTTTAAATAAAGTTATATTATGTAGAATGAATAAACTGATTTTGAAAATGTATAAATGTTGAATGTTTTAATTGAGTAACTAAATCAAATGTCATTCTATTTGCATCAGACGCATTAAAAACACTCATGCATCGATCTGTTAAAGAAAAAATGCATTTAGTTGAGAGACAATCAAGTAATGGCAGGGGTCAACCCTATTGGCTTGGCAAATGTTCCCGCCTTTTTATTCAAGAGCTTTCTCTTTTCACTTAATTTCCTATTTACCGTAAAATCACTTTTCATTGATTTAGTTGGAAAACGAACATATGATGACGGTTGACGAAAGGCACGTGGCATTGCATCTGACAAGATGTGCGCAGGCATGGGCCTTATGTCAATCATAAGTTCATGATAATTTTTTATCGTAGTTAAAATTAAAAACCTTGCACTTTAGTTGTCGTTGCTTTCACCGGAAGTGTTAAGTGTTTAATATTATTTAGCTTAGCTACTTATTATTATCATGCCGAAGAAAAGGAAACTTGACGCTGAAGAGAAAGAGGATACAATGAACTCGGATGACGTCGAAGTGAAAACAGAACAACTTTCACAAGAGGATGTGAAAGGAAGTCCAACTCCTGCGGATGAAGACGGGAAACGAGCAGCTGGTAGGAACTTGCGGCCTCGGAAGAGTACCTGTTACGCGGAGAAGGATAGTCCTGAAGTAGAATTTGAGGAGAAACTGAAGAAAATTCCCAGGAGAAAACGACGTCCAACGTTGTCTGAAGATGGTAAGAAGGAAGGAAAAATGTCTTTACATTAGTTTTCACATTGAAAGTGACTTATGAAAGTTGAAAATATAACTTGACTTACTATATTTTAGGATCTGAGGAGAAAGAGTGCAAGATTAAACGTAACGATAAAGATAACGAAGAATCCGTTACACCATCAGAGGTTCCGCTTCCAACCGACGAGCTTGGAGACACGGAGTTACCCCTACCCACACTAGTTTCTTGCTTGTCGTTAAATGCAGATGAAGACCTTACGAATGATGGCGAAAACAGCAATTCTTCAACGACTGTTCCAGCACCCGAAGGTGATCAACTTCCAAAAGTAACTGAGAAGAAACGTGTCAGAAAGAAGCCTAAAGCCAAGCCCTGTTCCACTGAAGAGTTGCCAATTGATCCCAACGTTGTTCCAAAGACTGAGCCGGTTTCTCCTTCTGCTGCAACAGAGAACAAAGAAAAACAAGAGGAAACTGAGGACATCAAGAAAGATGAACAATCGTCAATTCCTCCAAAGCCAAAGAAGAAACGAATCAGAAAAAAACCAACGTTGCCAGCAGTTTGCAAAACTGAAGGTCAGTCGGAGGAAACAAAGTCGGCTGAAGGAGGTGAGCCCACAATTAAAAAAGAGGTTGATGGAGAAAACAGGACAGCTGATGGAGAAAACGGAAAAGAGGGGCAAGATGCAACAAAGCCTGCAGCCCCTCCTAGAAAGAGGCCACCTAAAAAGAAAGCTAAACCTGAAATGAAACCTGATCCTGAAAATCCTGATGCAAATGTCGCACCCAAGGAAGGATCTTCCAGTGATCCACCAAAGGAGGGTGAAGAAAACAAGGAGATCAAGTCCAATGAAGATGGTGAAAAACCAGTGGTAGCCGCAACTGTACCTAGAAAACGAGTGAAGAACAGACCAAAAAAGCCAGTTACAGAAAAAACTGCAGAGAACGAATCGGGTAACAAACCTGGAGAACCGGAAGAAGGGACAGGAAATCAACAAGAAGGAGAGGAAGGGAAAAAGAAGACTTCGGAGGACTCCAATGTCAATGAGGCTGCTGGACCAGTTCCACCACCTGCGGCGGCCCCTCTGATACGCAGACCTTTTTTCCGAGGAAGACGATCCAAGTCCATTTCAGCTCGTTCTGGCAGAAAAGAAATCATTTATACGGATGAAGCTATCGATCCAGAAGATATAAAGGGTTTTGAACATGTTGAAAAATATGTTGCACCGGTTGGAGTGAGACTTCCAAAATTTTGGGATTCTGAGGACGAAATGTCGGAAGATGAAAACAATGATAACTTTCGAAGAATCATGTGTGGATTTGGTACAAACTGTCGTATTCATGAAGTTATTCGTCCAGCGTCAGAAATCGTTAGAAGATTGAAGGAATTGCAAAATACATTTGGAGCTACCAAAAGTTTACCGTTATTTCGAAAAGCGGAGAAATCAGAGTCAAAGGAAAATAGTTTTGTTGCCGATTCTACAGATCCATTTTTTAGAAAGGATAGACCCATTGTTTGGCATACGGATCCTTCCTTCTTCAAGTACGCTAATAATTATCCATCTAAATGTAAATGAATCAAAATAAGCTCCATTGTTTTAATTTTAATCATTTGTATTGCAAAATTTTCCAACCTCTTCCTCATTAATTTGTGTTGTGTATTGTGTCAGTCAGCGTAAAACGCCTCCAAGCTAGTCCAATTGTATATGCCATGTTTATACCATGATTGTTTGCTTTAAAAAATATGTACGTAGTTAAAACTAATTGCAAAACTTATCTTATAAAAATCTTTTATTATAATCTTTTCTTGCATCTTGAATTTTTTTCGTAACTCTTGTTCATTCATTATAATATTGTATGTAATATGTAATCAATAATATTATAAAAAATAAAATGTACTAAAAACTATTTGCATTTTCATTAGTCTGAACATTATTTACCTCCAACAATTAAATAGTAAAAATAGGTAGATTCGTCACATTTAGTTGAGAAAAGAAAAATACTGTTTTCTGGGGCTACTGGATACAAAGTAATTTTTTGGGACACCTTCAATTCAACCTTGAGAAAAAATATGCGTTATGCACAAAACTAAAAAGTAGAATTCCCACTTCACCCCAAACGTTTGGCTAAATATTCTTATGTAATAGACCACCCATCCCCACCCCATGAAACTCTTGTACTCATTTAAATAGTAATCAGTATACATCAATCATCACTATTATGAAAGAAGTCATTAACTAGTTTGCGTACCTTCTTGCATAATCACAATTACAATCATCCACTCTAAACTTAAAAAAAGTACAATACCGTAAAACCAACAAAACAACGTAAAAAATGTAAATTATTCAAACAAAACTGCTAATATACCAGTTTTGTGTCAGTGCCTGAGTCTATTCTTTCGCCCAGCAAGCGTTTTGTAAAAAAAAAATGAAAGACTTGTAATTAAATATCTAAAAAAAACAAAGTTTGACTACCTCTTTTTGAAAGGAGGAAATTCTAAAATTGGATTGACTACATGACTATAAGAAACTAGAGGAACTGACAAAATGTCAATTTTGGGAGGCTCAATAGTGTAGAGGCCTCCATGAGTTGCTTGACCCAAATCATAAATAGGAGGAGGCGTTTGTTCTGGAATAGTAGAGTAACTAGTGGGAGGTGTAGGAGAAGGATTGTAGTCTTTGAGAATATCGTCTGGTAGCGTGGAATATCCAGTTGGTGGAGGATTGTATCCAGGGGGTGGTTGGTTGTATCCTGGATTATTTGGGGGGAGGTAGTCACTGTTTGGTTTTTGAGGTGGGAGGTAGTCCTTGTTGGGTTGCTGCTGGGAAGGTGGCAAGTAGTTGTTTCCGGGTCTATGTGGTCCATAATCCCCATTTGGTTTTTGAGGTGGAAGATAATCGTTTTTGGGTGGTCCATAATCCCCGTTAGGCTTCTGAGGTGGCAGATATTCATTCTTTGGGGGTCCATAGTCGCCATTTGGCTTTTGAGGTGGAAGGTATTCGTTCTTTGGAGGCCCATAGTCGCCATTTGGTTTTTGGGGCGGTAGGTATTCATTTTTAGGTGGTCCGTAATCCCCGTTCGGTTTTTGAGGAGGAAGATACTCATTTCTGGGTGGTCCATAATCTCCATTTGGTTTCTGAGGTGGAAGATAGTCGTTGTTTGGAGGACCATAATCACCGTTAGGCTTTTGAGGTGGACCATAATCCCCGCTGGGTTTCTGAGGTGGGCCATAACTGCCACTTGGTCTTGGTGGACCGTAGTCACTATTAGGTTTAGATGATGGATAACCGCCATTTTGTCTTGGAGGCCCATAATCGTCGTTTGGTCGCTGGGGAGGTAAATATGAATCTCTGGTGGGTAAGTAGCCATTGTTTGGATTTGGTGGTCCATAATCCTTGTTTGGTGGTAAGTAAGCATTATGTTGTGTTCCATCGTAATGTGTACCCGGCGTTGGTGGAGCGTATGAGGCATATCCCGGTCCCGATAAGAAGTTCTGAAATAAACTGTTAGTGGTAACAGGAGCTTCAAATGCAAACTTGGCTGGCCAATGTTCCGTGACAGTTGTAGTTGTTTGGTGAGGGAAATACGTGTATCCTCCTTGCTGTGGAGTACCATATGTGTAAGTAGGGGGTGGAGGTGGCGTGAATTGATTTTTTGGTGGCAGATATTCATTCTTGGGTGGCAAGTACTCGCCTCTATTTGGCGTGCCATATTCTTTGTTTGGTGGCAAATAGTCGTTTTTAGGTGGACCATAGTCATCATTTGGACGTTGGGGTGGGGTGGGGTGGTGTGGTAGATAATCCCTATTTGGAGTACCATAATCACTGTTTGGCTTTTGAGGTGGTCCATAATCTTTGTTTGGAGGTCCATAGTCTTTGTTTGGTGGCAAGTAATCTTTATTAGGCGTTCCATAATCACCCGAAGGTTTTTGATTTTGATAGCCACCACGTTGTGGAGGTAGATAATCATTCTTTGGGGGCAAATAATCATTCTTCGGGGGAAGATAATCATTCTTTGGAGGTAGATAGTCGTTTTTCGGCGGTAAATACTCACCCCGATTGGGTGTACCGTATTCTTTGTTTGGTGGCAGGTAATCCCTGGATTGCTGATTTGGCGTGCCATATTCCTTGTTTGGAGGAAGGTAATCCCTATTCGGTTGTCCATAATCTCTGGATGGAGGCGATGCAGGGAGATATGAGTCTGATGGAGCAGGATTTCCATAACCATTGGAAGGTTTTCTGAAGTATGAATCTGGGCTGGGTGAGTATGTATTCTGGCAGAACGGGTAAAATATGCAAATATATTTAAATGAATAAAAAAGATGATAAACTCTGATGATTATAAAAGAATTTTAAAAGTCATACCAGCCCTTGTGAGTATGAGTCTCTAGGTGGCAAGTAACCGCGATCTGGACTCTGTGTTGTTGGTGGTAAATATTGATTGGTTGATGGAGACGTTCCTGAAAGATACTCCCCTCGCGGTGGCAAGTACTCATTATTCGGTTTCGGAGGTGGTAAATATTCTTTGTCCGGTTTTGGATAACTGTAACCACCTCGAGACTCTTTGGGTGGAAGATATTCATCTCGTGGGGGCAGATAATCATTTCTAGATGTTGTTGATGGTGGTCTAGAGTCACGGTCGCTATCATTATCATCCCCACGTCCCACTGGATCTCCTCGGAAGTCAGGTGGGGTCAGTTCAGCAGGTGGAGTTGCAGCCTCAGCAGCCTAAATTTTTAATATTTAAAGTTGTTGAAATTAGTTAATGACTTGATTTAGGTAAGCAAATTGATACTCAAAGCTTTACGAGCAAAATTATTTCAAAGTCTCACTTCGCCCCGTTCACGGTTCACAACAAAGGTAGTGGAGTTACTGTTCGTGGCTGCGGAAGGCTCTTGTGTTTCTTCCTCGCTGCTTTCTTCTTCACTTGATATTGGGGCTGGAGTTGTTGTCGTTGTAGTAGTTGTGGTTGCTTTCTTTGAACTTTTCTTCTTCTTTTTAGAAGAGGAAGTTGCTGAAGACGTGGCAGACACCCTCAGTTCTTCATCTGTAGATTGATTGCTAGCTTGTGGTTCTTCTTCCGAGTCAATTTGGCCGTTCAATGGCCTGAAGTTATCGTTATCAAAGTTGTCGTTAAAATTGTTTTCGAATTCCCTTGCTAGGCCCTCGTCGTCGTCACTATCAAAGGGACGGCTTCCTGTTTGTGGTTCCTTGGCTTTTGGTTTACTTTTATACTTGTCATCTAGTTTCAATCTTTCTGCCTTTGGAATTATACCCGGAGCTACTTTCTTTAATCCTGGAGCCGGGGGTACTCGGATTCCTGTAAACTGACGGTATGCTACTGTTCCATCCTAATAACAGAGATGGCCCAATAAATGCATTTTAGTAATTAAATAGCAAGTATTAGCGACAAGAGATGGTGGTATTTTTAAACAAAATTGACATACGGGTTTTTCCTCAAGTTGTCCTATTTGCTCATTGATTTCATAAAATTCTTCAGTGCCATTACAATCCGTATTAGCCCACCAGTCACATGAAAGAATCTGATGAATATTTTTTACCAAATTATATTAGATCATGTAAGTTAACGATGAATAAATAATATGCGTTCAAAAATGTAAGTGTGATTGATAAATAGCCGCGTCCTGTGGTAACGTTTGTGTCAGTATAGCGGTTTTCGTGTTTGTTAATAAAGCACGCATTTGTAGCTTTAAAATCAAGATGCAGAAGCGTTGCATTTACAAATTAGATAAAATTACATGATGGTGTGGTCCACAATGGTGTTGTGTTACCTGTGTGTGCGTTGCGTTGGTCTTTGTCGGAATGTTTTATGCAATAAAATGTTTACATGCATACCTGTTGGTTGAACAACGAACCATTTGGACACAAAAATGAGTCCATGATAACTCGAACTTGTCCTGTATACCAAGGATCATCGGTGCATCTATGGAATACTTGACAGCCTGTAACAAGTGTTAAATTGCGACTTATTTGTAGAAGTATGTAATTGTTTGCAGAAGGAACTGAAGAAGTTTATCATGCATTTAATTACCAGCTTCTTTATCTGCATAAAACCCAGGCGCTCTGCCTTCACATGTGAATGTCGTCTTTGGAATACTAGCATAAGCCTGGTAATCTCTTCCAGGTTCACCAGGAATATTATCTCTGATGTCTTTTGGGTCCTCTGTAGTAGTCTGCATTTTTAATTTTTGGAAACCATTTAATTATGCTAATCGTTATTGATCATGTAATTTTTTAGAAATAGGGGTTCTATGAATCCATTTAACGCATTGTGACAACTTCATATTTTAGTTAGTGAACATTATCGTAAGTCCAACCGGAGGAACCAATCTACTGTTTAGTGAATAAGCTAAAATTACAGAAATATTTTTACCGTCGTTCTTGCAACTCGATCAAAACTACTACTCGGTGGCGGTGCGGGTGTAAGAAATTCAGATTCAATTTGCTCGCTCGTCATTCTAACGATTGGTTCGGGAGTGGTTGTAGTGGTAGTTGTTGTGTAGCTATATCCTCCTTCATACCCTCCGGAAGGTTTTGGATATGAATAGCCTTTACTTTTCCTGCTGTTAGCGTACGCCCTCGCAACTCGAATCAACTCTTTTGTTGAATTCACATTTACATCGTAATTTATTGGCCTGCAAAAGAATTGGAACAAAAAACAGGCATGAGAAAAAATTCACTAGAAACTTTAATTATAAACTAGTTAACAGTTTCACACATAACGAAGAAATTTTATTAACTAAACAGCAGTTCATATATAGTTCATCACATTTAAAATATTTAAATGAATGATAAAAACTAAATCTTAAATGTAATCATGTTGAACTTCAGTTTTAATAGAACATCCATCTTATTAGCCACATAAATTATTTGATTTGATTACTAATGCTCATAAGTCCATTTTTGATAAGTTCAATTGTTAAGTTTGAAATAACGAAAAAGATATTTTCGCATTCACCATCACAAAATTTCATGACACGATGGGGATCTCGGTCCTTCTTTTTACCATATCCACCCAAATCACACTATGTATCTTACAAAAATGTAGGTCTATTTGTAGTTTCAAGCATTGCAAACCTATCACAGTACACCTCTAAACTCATAATTAATTGATTAACTAATTTTATTTATTCCCGGGAATAAAAAAGAAAAGAAACCAGCTAATTTCAGTGAAGTGTTGAAAACACCATGCAATTTTCCTTTTTCCGTTCTACTTTACTGACAAACACCAGTCACTGTATAAAACCTTAACTATAATTTACGACTCTTTAATATTCACACACCTGTAAACAAAACTTCCGCTGGTAAGTTTTACTTTCAAAAACTCCGTTGAAGTTTGCCTCCTTATCCTCCTGACTCTTGCGAACGGGCTCGTTTCATTCCCTCCAAACGGGCTCTTGATTATCACAAAATCATTCACTAAACTATCCGATTTCCTTAAACCACCATTTTTTCCACTAATTGCACCACCAACACTTCCACTTCTGGAACCACTCCCACTTGCATGAATTTCCGTATCATCAGCATCACCTCGACCCGAGCCCCGAACCGGGCTCGGGCCACTGGCTATAGTCCACAGAAGCAAAACGATTACACACCTTTTGCGCGACATGACAAATTACAAATAAAATCGTATGACCTATCAACGCTTACTTTTTATACTGTCCCATTTTTTAACATTATAAAAAAATTTATCCCCCTCTTATTATTGCACCTGTATTATATAATAATCAAGATATTTTTATATTGCAGTTGCTCTTCTTATGAATGAATTAGTGCTAACGATTACGATTATGGTTAGCATAATATGGTATCATCATCATCCTCCTCTTTTTATCATGACATGGCATCGGGGTAGGGTATCATCATTATTTTTCATCCTGTGAAAACGTTTAAATGTTTAGGTACGGCTAAAAAAATCAGTATTTCATACAAAAAAAGTGTTCACAAATGCAAACAATTGACGTGTGCCACAGTGCCACACGACGAGTGATGATATCCTTACTCAGCTTATTGGCCTGTGACTTATCCAATCTACACATTGTGAACTAAGCTAGGTACACAGGCTCAGAAGGGTACTCCTACCTTCTCTGTCTATCTTACATCAATTCTTTTAAAAATAAGAGCAGGACGTATTACGTGTCACTAGTTATTATGATTTACCAGCTCGTGGGTTGACGGTTGATGCCAACGAAAATGCAATTCATTTCATTTTTCTTTGTTGTCTTTTTGCATCGGTTGGTTATCATTATCTTACGGATACACACAGAGTCGCTGTCTGGCCTGGTCGACAACTCACACGCATGGGTGTATAAAGTAACGCTATGAGTTATCAATCAGGCTGTTGTTGTGCAGGCATAGTTGTGTGGCGTCGCGTGTGTAATCTTAAATCGATACTTGATGTTAGTAAGACAGGTGCGTTGGGCACTCTCGATAAATTGCGTTGAAGCTTATGTGCAGTTCAGGACAACTTGGTGATACTGATAACGTTAAAAATTTGACACATGGAGTTAAATGAACATAATTCTTAACAATGAAGACAGTTGTCATTTGCTATCAATAGTTAGCATTTAGTTCTACATTTGGCTGCTGATGTACTGTACAAGATACCACATGCTATTCTGTTTTCGATTTCAATTTCCTTTTTTGCTAGCTTGTTTACTGCATTGTTGGATGGAATACTAAAGAATTTAGAGTAGCCGACATAATATGCATTACAAATGTCAGCTAATCAGTTTGTATTTGCAGTTTGTAGCATGAATTGTGTGATGTAAATTACAATTTATGGGAGTATTTCTGGGAGTTGCAATTCACATGTTTGTTAGTATGCATAATTTTTATTATCGGCAACTTGTTTTTCTTCAGATATTAATTTCATCTATTAAATCATGTTTTCTTCGAATTAAAAACAGTTATCACGTCTGTCTACGTGTTGTTCCATACCCTTTTCAGACACCAGAAAATACACACATAACATATTAAAATCAATAATTTTATGTACTAAATTCAAATACAAATTATCAATGAAAATCACTTCGCATTTGAACGAGAAATTAATGTCAATTAAAAGTAAAACAACATGCGCTAAAAATAAGACACTCTAATTTGTACCTCAATTCAAACTAAACGGCAGAATCCATACTTCTTTTTGAAAAATGTTCATATATATTTTTCCATCTTGTTCTCTTCAGATGAAACCATTTTCTAGTTTTTTTATTTGCTGGTCTTATCAAACCTAACATTCTAAATCTCCAAGAAATTGCAAGTGATACTACGTAACCATTTTGATTATCAGCTCCCACTGAAGAAGTAATCAGTTTAAGATTAAGATCATTCTACTTAAATATTTCAATGCAATACAAAAGTGCACTTCATTATGTTTTACGGCGGCATCGTAATTTGTACTACACTAATTACCAGTTGGTAGCCAACCACATACCTTACTTCTGTGTGGTTAAATGATTGAACAAATTGCAGCAGCAACTATTTAAACAACCGTTCAACTTGATAAGAAATGACGCTAAATGTGAATAAATTGAAGTTTCTGTTACGGGCATTACAAATCGTGCACTTATCTATCTACTTTTTTATGGATTCCTTGATCATATCACAGGTCATGATAATGGTCCAAGAGGATGAGGATCATTTGCGGCATAATTGTAGCTTTATAGTCTGATGATGATGCAATATATAGTTCATCGCATCATCAGCTTTACAATATTCTAGAATAACATAACCTTTAATAATAATGATTCTGCTACTGCAATTATCATTTCTTGATATTTCACACCCACCCTGCTGAGGTTAAACTAGGTGTCATCTTCAGACATATAATTACATGAATAATAGGCAACTTGACATTTTGTGCAATCGACTTTTGTACTTAAATGCTCAATTTTGATAATGCATGTAACATAATGATAATGATATACTAATATGTACCTAATTTTGACCATATTAACATTTCTCTAGTGACTAGTGACCCACATAATGTTCCTACTCATTGGTAATCCCCATATTTTATAAGTTGTGTCTCCACCCATATATTTTAAAACGTAAAATTTCAAATGTTTCACATTAGTCTTTGTTTGTTAACTAAATTTAATAATATTAAGATCCATTGTATTTATCCGAATTGGTGCTTGAAGTTTAATTCTATTTTTTAAATCTAACAGCCAACGAGAACTTATTTTTATTGAACTCGTGCGAGGTCTGCATGGGAGTTTTTCCAAATCGTAAAAGTCAGAAAAAGAAGAGAACAAGAATTAAAAAGCAAAAAAACAATCTAATTGTTTGTCAAAACCAGACAGCTAAAGATTTTTTTGAAAAATGGTGTTTTTACACGAATATAACAAACATTTCTTAAAGATATATTTCATGTGTACTTTATAATAACATGTGCACAGGATGATGCAGACAGTTTACCCAGTATAATATAGTTCATCATTTGTAGGTAGATTTAACTGTTGTAAATCTACAAGTTAGCCAAATAGCAAAGTGTACATCCAACAATTTAAATCCAAAATGGCAATTTGACATGCGTTTCGCTGGTTGTCGGCGTAAGCACCCATTACGAGAGACGTGTGTAATGCGAAGTTATTGTTGCCATTATTATGCAATCCGAAATTTCTGCATTAATTTTTCCTTACTAGATAGACCGTGAGAGAATCATAGCCAAAGTTCATCTAGATTTAGTCTTGCTGTCAGTCAAAGTTGCAGTACATTTACAGAGCTTGTCGATATTCTCCCTTATATGATATGCCATGATATAACAATGATGTACACATTCAAACATTTTTTACTGAGCAGAAAAATTCTGAAGACACCGTCGGGGGACTTCGTAACTCAACTTTGACTCATCAGTACCATGCATTGGTTGTTAAATGTGGTGCACTTTTAAGTATTGATAGGCTCGCAGGATTATGATTTATGACGAATAATCATGATGAGTGATGTGTGCATGGCATGTCACGTATATTGTTCAGTTGACTCATTGTTGTAAATTTTTAGGTATTTGCATTTAAACTGTAATAACCGCAATAAAGTTTTCTCAGCAGCTATAATATAATAAGTTCTCGAAGACTGTTAATAGTATGCTGATATTTGTCTTGTACAATTTATAATTTGACTTTTTTCTTGTAAAAAATAATTCTTGTTCAATTGTTTGCTTGTTAGTGAGCGAGTTAAAGGGCATGGGTATGAGTTTACTTATTCAATCCGAAGAAGATACTCACAATTACAATTAAACCTTTTTTTAAACATTTTTATCTATTGTCTCTGTCAATTTTCGTGTTACCCACTCATAATTAATGGCTTTTTTACAATTTTGCTCGAGTTTGCGAAATGATGTTTAAATGCTATTAGGATGGGTATTTTTTATTTGTTGAGCAATTGTCTCAATTAGTAGAGAAATCCACAGGAAAAATTGTCCAAAGTCATTCATGATGAGTAACAAAGTATAAAAAATGTGAGGCTACACACAATCAAGCTTTACTTCTACAAGTTTAAATTGAAGATGGGAATTAAATTAAATATGAAGACTAAAGCTTTCTTATGGCAGCACACCGGCGTGACGTTCTCTGATTAGCGTCCTTTGTGGGCACAATCAACGTAAAAGCGTTTCTTGAACTTGAACCCTGTCCTCCTGCAAGGGTATAAATCTTCCCTGTACCACTACCACTAGTCACTAGTTAGAAAAAAGGAATGTCTACTTCATAACTCTTCTTAATTAAGTTTACATACGCTTTGAAATAATTAGCTATATTGCTTCTTTATTAATATGAACAGCGCAGCGATGCGTGATCTGAAAAAAATGCTTATCAGTCCATAAATTTATTAGTACCTCAATATCTTATCATCTAACTGTCGCCTATTTCATAGCAAAACGAACCGAATATTTAAGCTGAAGTAAACGTGTGTACTGTGTAGCACGCAAATTATCTAGGTGTCTGATGAAAGGTAAGATCTTGAAGGAATTTGTTGGGAAAGGCACATGAAAAAAGTTACGGTAAACCAATAAAGATTATTTGTAAAGAAAGATTCCAAAAATTCTAATCATATCGAAAACTTCATTCAACCTACTGCAAAGGCACTTGACCTTGTCGTACTTTGGAAAGTTAGCTTTGATATGCTGGTGTGCCTATCTCCAACTATTACACAAAATGATCCATCTAATAAAATTTAGTTTCAAATTCTAAAAAACGTTCTAATTTTTTAACGCAAACTGGCATTCACAAATTATCAATGATGATGATGTCAAATAGATGAACGTGTAAAATGTGGAATTGCAAGGTTAAATGATTTTATCACTCTGAAAACTTAGTTGTAATATAAACTAGTAAAAGCAAATATTTTTAAGCAACAAATGAATACTATTAATCATTAAGTAAGTATTTGTATATTCAATTTTCTAATAAATTAATAAGAAAAAATGTCCAAACCTGCAATACAACAGATTAGCCAATTATACAGTAGCAAGTAAGAGAAAGAAGGTGAAGATTGTAATGATTACATTCAAGAAGCATTTATGAGTTGTGAAACGACAAGAAAATTGTAATATAAATCTTTTAAAGCGTTATATTTTCTAGCAGAAGATCAAGTACACAACACAGGTAAAATGCAATTGCATTTTTATTACGGAATGGTAACCTAAAATATGGTGATAAGTGGAATTGCATTGCATGCGAAGGAAGATGGCACACACACAAGTTCATGTCAATCAGTGAATTTGTGACATAAGATGATGCCTATGTCCTATTATGTAACAAGATCTGCCTACCGTGATGATAATAATGACCATAGTTCGTAATAATTTCTAAATGTTGGATAATTTATGATTAGTAGCAGTACAATCAATTATTATGAATTACAATGTAAAAATATGGAAACATTGTCATTCTGTGATTGTGTGATTCTTCTTTATCACGATTGTCATTAGAACATATAACAATAAGATGAGCGAATATAAGTTGAAAAACAAGTTTTTATTTCCTAAATTGTTCGTTATATTTTAAAATATGAAACTTTGAGATGATTGTAGTGTATGTAGTAGTAACAAGTCATGTCAAGACATGAAGAAAAGACGAAGATGAAGCATGACATGTAATGTAGAGACATGTGAAGACA
>JAQFXM010002919.1:0-22409 GCA_034693345.1 Entomobrya multifasciata
ATGACTAATGTAATGTATTAAATGATATATGTATATAAATACGAGTAATTAATAAAGAAGAAGATTATACAAGCTACGAGATAGCTACAATACAATTAACATCTACTGAGTGTTCTTATTACACATAAGCCTATGGTCTTTGGCCATGGTGGCTCTGCTCAGAGCTACTGCTAAAGCTACATTTTCCCCAACGGAAGCTCCTTTTTTCCCGTTTATGACAACTGACAAAGAGAAGAGACATGTTTTATTAAAAATAAAAGCGACTGCACATTGTCATTTCATACAAAACTCCAAATCAAACCCCACTCTAATCATGCTTTACATCCGTCTTAGCTAGCCCAGTTTTCATCTTTTTCAGCAACAGTTTATCCTCAATGGCAGGCTATAGTGATAAATAATCCTAACATGTAGTGATAGTAATGACTTGTTCATGTTCTTCAATGTGATTTTAAGCTTTCATGTTATCCTTGTTTTTTAAATAACTAAAATGAAAGATAAATTAATGCTTATTTCAATATATGTACATATATTAATTTTAACTAGTAAAACAATTTATTCAACTTCCGTGTCCGTTTTCATTTTACGCTACTGTTTTCACCTGCTTGATTATTTATTCAGTACACCTAACATTTTTGAGTGTTTATTGCAGGTGTCTAGTCTTTTTGTTTCTTCGGTAAAGATTTTCCACTAAATATCCTAAATCTTTAACTTTTAACTTTTTTAACTGCTTTGATTTCAGAAGAAGTCCCTTAAAATGTTATTTTTGGTGGAATAGCTCTGCTTTGCACTAAAACTGTTCTGACTTGAGAATAAGTCCAACAAGCACCTCTGTAATCATCCGTTCCGTAACAAGATTCATTCTTGAATTTGTCATCAATGTAGGCCGTTTGTAGGCAAAAATGCCTTTTAAGGTATTTTTAAGTTATTTGACCAGAAATCATTTTTCGTGATATTTTTCTGTAAAAACTAAAGCTTCTGCATTTGGCATGAAGTTAGATTTTGGCCACCTACGAAATCAGTGCCTAAATTGAGCAAATAATAATTTCATTGTAAAACCGCCAAACCCTCCATACTAACCTTATGGAGGAATAACGGCCATATATTCTAGGGGACGATGAAAATTGTTCCATATTAAGCCATTTCATTATTATTTAAATACATGGGCTGGCTCCCTTTCGTGTTAAACAACAAAGGACGTTTGTGTGCATTTTTGTTGATCGAATGGCCCCTAAAAAACAGGGAATATCATTGTTTGTATTTGGGCCTGTGTCGATTTACCATTCAACAACCTGTAGCGCGATGCCCCTTTGTTTTGCTCTATCTACAAACTGCTCGTCGTCGTGGGAATAAGCAACAAACAAAACATTTCTAGTTGGCCGTTTCACTTGGCTTTTCCCTTCTCTACTGATCCCATTCCCAATACTCAACTGAGGCTATATTTTATTTGCTGTTACCGGGTTTCAGGGTGGAAAAGGAAAAGCAACAAAGTGGAGAAAACTCAACGCTATATTTTTTCCGTGAAAAAATGAATATTTTGCGTGCGAGTAATGCACGTACCCGGAATTTGGAGAAGTTTCTTCCTCTCGGGGGGAAAAAAAGGGTTCCTGTCCGAAGTAAAACCCGTAAGTAACTCAACATATATATATTTTTAATTACTAATTATTAAAAACTCCCGAATTCCTTAAAAATTTCCAAATTCCTTGAAAACCCGACCAAATCCATCATCACTGGTTAAAGTGTATTTATTAAGTTTTTAAATTGGTTTGTACAATTTAAAATATTCCAATATTGGTTTGCACAATTGGTTTAATCAATAACAATTAAACACTAAAACACCAAAATAAAATGAAAGTAGGTTGAAAAATATGTCCGTTCACTCTCTGATTAACTCTTGAAAACTAATTTGGTACTCTCTGCAACTAACAATAAAAAAACTACTCTGCATTTAATTTCAGCTGTAATCTGTATAAAACAAAATGGATAATTTGATTTGCTTCCACTTTGAAGATAATAGTTTTGAGAAAAAACAAAACCAGGTGACATTTATGTGTGATGCCTTACTAACCAACACGAAAGTCTGCGTGGCATGAAAGCATGTATGCATGTATTCTATCATGCAGCCCTGCTTGCTTGCACAGTACAGATTCTTTAGTGTTATGACTATATCCCACGACGACATGGTCCATTGAGAACTTCATTTTCATATATAATTGCAGTATTTGGGGTTGAAAGGAATACACACAATCCACACCGTTCTTCAATCCTATCCCAAATCCCATTTCATACATGCAAGAAATCCTAGAAAATCCTTCCAATTCACGAAAATGCATGTGAGTGGGTCCATGCTATTTCACCAGCTATATTTTTGCCAGTTCCTAATTCTTTCCTATACTCGCTCTCTTTCCAGGTTTTTATGTTTTATATGCACATGACTAGGGGATATGTTGGACATGTTGCGATACGGCAAGTTTAGACTACGTTACGATCCCATTACGTTAGATTACTTGCTATACAAGCTGCAGCATCCATCAAAGATATTACCGATTCATGCTTGTTTATTATAGCACTTTCTGATCTGTGCA
This sequence comes from Entomobrya multifasciata, assembly GCA_034693345.1. Classification (NCBI taxonomy): domain Eukaryota; kingdom Metazoa; phylum Arthropoda; class Collembola; order Entomobryomorpha; family Entomobryidae; genus Entomobrya; species Entomobrya multifasciata. Next base: position 2,583 of record JAQFXM010002919.1, read on the forward strand.
GCAGCAGTGAATAATAGCGAAAAACGTTTAATTTAATTGCAAGCGGTCGTTGGTGGACAGACTGGTTAACCCAGTTTTTAATGGACTTGTTTTTGTTTTTTTCTTTTAAAACGTTAAAGACGTAACAGGTGACGTACGTTGTTCGAACTTTGTGTACGAATTCTCACTATTTTTGTAGGTTTAATTTGGAGCAAAAAATCGCAATTTCCACCATGGAACACAAAAAAGGTAAAATGATAGCTTAAAAATAAACCTGAGATGACGTGAATAATTCTTATATTTTTTTGATATCTGTCAAGCAGACATATTTATTTATGCAAGCGGCAAAGACGTAAATATTACTGAGGTATCCCTGGCAAAAGCCAAACAGTTGCTTTCGGAGACTGGCGATATAGAAGCTGGGAACAACATCAGAGGGACGCCAGTCCATTTACGAGACTATGCTGCAAGCAGCAGTCAATTTCCACATGCTCACAAGCTTACCGTAATGACTGACTCGACGCCACTTCAGTCAATGACGAAAACGGGTACCAGGATTTGTAATAAAACTCTGAGGATCAATCGAATCTATCCTGATGTTGTTTAACCTAGCAACAAAAAAGTGTAAGTTTGCAGTGACGGGAAAATGTAAACTATGATTGAATGTCCACCACATATCTAATATAATCAACAACAGTTTACAAATCTTAACGATACTCTAATTTGTAGGTTTCACAAGTATGGAATCTTTCAAGTTTATTAGTGGAAATGTTCCATTGCCAACCGAACTGGAGGGTTATTTTGCATTGAAGTTTTCTGATATGGACATCAATACTCGACAAACCTGTATCGTGACGATCTTCAAGGAGCATGTCAAGACTCAGGAATTAGAGTTATGTCTATCAGTCCAAAATCTGATTTGGGAAAGTGAAACTCGTAACCAACGAGGCGAGGCACCTAAAAATATATGCTCATGAAAACGAAATGCTTGTGACTTGAACTCATTTAAATTTAATTGCACTAATGTATATATACATTTTCATGAGCACAATTTTTAGGTGCCGTCAGCGTACATATACCTCTCCTGATCCTGGACTGCTTCCCGTCTTCCCGTGAAAAAACTAAAAATCTTGACAACGACCAACCTATTTCGAACATGTATTAATATTAGTAACTAAGGATGAATGCATTCTTTTATTTTAAAGCACCCTTGAATAATATCATGAATTTTGTGGCGGGCGAGCTTTGCTCTCCAAACCGTCAAATAAACTCCCCTCAGAGGGAACAAACTAACTAACTAACTAATAGGGGCCTTGTTCATATATTCTAGATGTGAGACGATACGACCATGTGATATGATGATCATCACTCTTTTTAAGTCTTCCAGGGAACAAGTGGCACTTTTTTATTTCCAAAGATATTACACAAAAATAACTAAACGTGCCCATCCGCATTTTTCATAACAACACATTATACAAAAAAGTTTGGTTAAATCCGGGTTATTTTTTAAAAACCAAAATGTATGCATGCTTATGCGTGTTTTTTTGCTGTTTTGTTTGTAAATAGGAAAAAGGCTAATGAAACCTGTAGGTTTGAAATCTGATGTTTCTTGCATATTTTTTTGCTTTTCCTCTTTTCCCATGTCAGGCGATTATGTTTTTGAAATATTATTTTGTATTTTTTTGGAGGTGTACCCAACACACAACTCCCATAAATATATATATATTTTGTGTGTGCAAAAAAAAGTGCTACACCAATAAGTGCTAAGCAAACATTGTAAATTAAATATTTCACAGAGATAAGGCCACATGTTGTGTATTTGTACGTCACGAAATTACCAAGAGTAATAATATGTTTAAGTGACGTGTCGCTGTCGCGAGTAATGAAGAAATATTTAACATTGTTAAACTTATTTTTAATATATGTGCACATTAACATCGTAATAAGGATATAGTTTGTCAGTTATTGATAAGAATAATAAGTAGGAGCAGTGTGTCTGCTGTGAAACTTTTACTTTATAAGCACAGTGTCATAATTTGTTCACAAGTTAATTGTATATTTCAATGCATCGTACATGAAAATATTTTTTACAAGGAATTGACTTCTATTAATGGCCAAATTTATTTTGCAAACTATGTTGTTTTATAGGTATCTAGCTCCCGCTACATTGTCTTGAACTATAATGCGACCAATCGAACAATACCAGTCGTTAAATCAGGATGTTAATGGATGTGTGGGTTGTATATCTGATTACATATATTGGTAGTCCAGTAATCTTGGCGTTACTCATATCATTTGGCGAACATTAACAAATATTGCAGACTTGTTGCATTCATAGTAATGTAGTAAGACGGAAAAGCATTTAGCTCTTAATCTGCCTAATTCAGTTACGTTGTCAATATCGCCATATACAATATGTAATTTTAAGAAAAACCGCCCCATCTTTATTGTGCAAGCTAGGAAACAGAGGAACGGTTTAGTTCTTATGTGTTAATGCATTGCTTTGACAATATATAAGATGAATTTAAGTACTCTGACATTGAAATTTTGACATTCTACGAATAGTTTGAGATAACATCTAAAGCCGTAATGGAATTCATTTTTCATGAATTCATTCAAGTTGTCAGTCAAACTGTTAATACTTGCAGCGGGTTGCTCAGATATTGTAACCAAACCTCCAAGCTTATGCTGCTGGAGATGTGACTGAATGACAACCTTTGTAACCATTCCTGTTAGTACAATGAAACTCACCATGATTGAATTTGTTTGGTATAACGACCTAACAACCCGCGCCTGAGTAAACGCAAGCCTACACCTTTTTTATCTACTCCCTTTTGTTTCTTACAAGTTAAATAAAATATATGTTGGCCAGTTTTATGTTCTGATCAGTCAGAGCATAAGATCAGGCATATACTCTTATAGGAATATGCCTAGAAAGTAATATTCACGAGGAGTCTTATACCTCACAGATCAGTGCGTGCGATTTCTCATGTTTATGCTAGTCATCTCTCTGGCTTGGAATTTCCCACCTTGGCGCGGATTGTATAGGCGCGGGATTACCTGTAATCGATGAAGGGTCATGTAAAGTGTTAATTTAATTATGTATTTTTTCAGGATTACTGAACTTACGGATTACTTTTCAGGATTACGATTCGAGGATTTTCGTTGCTATGCTCGTATTTACAACACAGTTTTGTTTAAACAAATGCTCATGTCTCATGCATACACGATAGCAGAAGCAGAACAAATAGACATGCATTTTTATGCTTTGTATTTTCAAGCAAACTGCCGAAATTCATGGTTGTATCTTTTTGCGAAATGTGCGAGCAGAATGAAGGAATATTTGCAAAACGTCAACAGCTGTCATATATCATACATCATCTTGATGATTGTACTAAAAGTCGAGTGTGTTATAATATTTGATGGAAAAAGTAATGGATTAAATTAAACAAACTTTGCTATATTTTTAGCCAAATGCCATCGGAGATTTCCCAGATGCTGCATTGTTGATAAAATTTAATGTCAGGGTTGCTTGAAGTATGATTTTGAGAAGATTTGGAAATTATTTTTTATGCTCCGATGTTTACATTTAAAAAATGCCACAAGTTCCGTTTTATATTCTTTTGGCGTTCCTTGCTACTATATAAAATTCAATTCGATAAATACTTGCTGTGATGCTGATTGTGAGTTTCAGATAAATACTTGAGTGATAAATGTTTCAGGTGTATTGTTAGTTGTTTCATTTTTCATCTTATTACATTTTCATCTTTTTATTTAACGTATTTTATTTTTACAATACTTAATTATACATAAAAGTAAAATAATATTTTACATAAACATCGTATTTACCCAGTTTTACACATATTTGTATCAATTTTTGATTTTGTTACATTACAAAATACAAAATTAAATTTATACAATTTCTATCCAGTCCTTTTTTGAACACCAGTGTACCTGATATGTTATGTTTGCTGGCACATGCAATAATATCACGCATGCAAGGTCAGACTAAAAGAAAAATGAAACTTTTAGCCAAACACAATTTTGTACATTGTGTGAACTATAAACGGAAATGACGTAAATTCATTCATTTCATACTCTATCATAATTTTTATACCCGGAAATATTGTATATGTATGACGTAAATTGTAAAAACTCAAACATATTTAGTGTGGAATTGTAATTATTGTGCAACACAAATTTTTGAAATCACAATAAAACACTTAAAAAATGAACACTTGTGACACAGAAACCCAAATATTTCTAGTAACTGATATGCCCATAACAAAAATACAATCAATGGATATTTTTCGGTTCTGAATCTTTCATCGCATACACATAATTTTCAACAAAGTTTGCTATAATATAAAATATTTAATAACTAATAACCTTTAAAATATTTAATAACTAATAACAATAATTAATAACCTTTTATATTTCAATGCTAATTTCCATGTTTGAAACATACCTTGTTTCATTTTGAGTTTTTCAAAGTGCCATTTTACAGGAAGATAACTGAAACTAACAGAAAATCTCTTTTCCTTAGAAACATTTTTAAATTTGACCATGACGCTGCCGTTGTATACTATGTTTCATCGACTAGTTTACTCTGCTGCATTTAACAAGCTTATTTAAGAAAAGTGTAAATTTTTATTTGTGCATTTTTGTGAAGGTCAAATACGGATGGAACACTGAGCCAATTTTCATTTTGGACCACTCGCTTTTACAAGTTTGCCAAACTATTGCATAATAACATTTATATTTCATTTGAAACTTACATTGTTTCACTTTGAGCGTATTACCAGTGCTATTTTACAGGAAGATAATTGCTAACTGAAATTACCAAAGAATCTCCTTTGTTATAAACATTTTAAAATTTGACCTTGCGGCTGCAATATTTTTAAATCTTAATGGTTTATATCAAATTTAACTATTTGACACAACAATTTTATAACGCTGGTGTGCTTCAGAAAAAAACTTAAGCTAAAATTTCAACCTATGACTTTAAATTCAAACAAAACAATATTTAATTTCATAAAAAATGCTTTTACATTAAGCTCTTTATTTTGCCATTAGTACACCACATCTCTAAATGTATTGCGTTGCATAGATTAAATCCAAAAATCTGACCTACCTTTACTCACATATATGAAAAAGGTTTTCCATTTAACCAAAAGTATGACACTTAGCCAATATCCAAGTCTTCTTTTGATCTTATTGCAATATATGCATATTATTTTTATGGTAACAGCAATATCATGTTGACAAAATTACTCACGTTTCTAAAACGGTTAATACGCCTTAAAGTTTTTTCCCTGCAATTATGTTTTGTTATTCGTTCTTTACCTGTCTCTTTCTTATCCGAAAATCATTTTAAACAACAAATAAACCATATTGTCCGACAGACAAATATTGTCACATGATGTTTGTACTGCAAAAATACATTGCATACATTGTTAATTTGTGCAAGCTCGAAACGAAAATCTCAATAGAATCTCACTGTTGAATAAAACTAAAGAATTATCATATTTATCCTTTCCTCCATGACATGCCAGAAGAAGCATATAATGGTTTAAGTCTAATGATAAGCGGGTAGGGACATTTTTTGCATTAAAAACATGTGGATGTGTATAAAACCAAATTAATTTGATATAAAATGATAGTAGCAAAAAAATCATTATGATAATCATCATCATATACCCATTGATTACTTATATACCTATCAGAGTATGTATACATGTAGCACTGCAGCAGAACTTCAAGAGATGATGGAAAATGGAAAATTTCCATCTCTCTTCATATGAACTACTACACCTCTACACAGTGTCATATTAACATTATCATGTACATCCGCCACACATCTTCGTCAAGTTAACAAACGAATGGTGCTCTATCCATATTTGGTTGAGAATCTCTTGAGAAGTAGAAGTGAGCAACAACAATGTATATTGTTGTAATTTAATATTATTACTGCGTGTGTTGTGTTATGGATTACATTATGAGACTCTTGAGAAGGAGAAGGTACATTATGAGTAATGTTTACCTTCTTTGTACCAAAACACCACACTACACAAATATAGTTTACATTCACTGTTGTAGTAAGGTTAATGCTTATTTAGATCATGATCAGCGACAGCATTATGCACACTCTCAAAGTCATCATCATGATCATGATATTTTGTGCATATAATACATGGTATGTGTGCATGCAATGCGCACTCAATGGAAATTTCTGAGACGGTGCTTCTTCTTCGTCTGCTTCTTTAATATCTGTGTGTGTGAGAAGCAACGGACAAAAATTGTAACGCGGCCATGAACTGCCAATCCCGTGTTGACACCTCTACCCAGCGTATATTACTGGATGTGGCGTGCATTTTTCAGTTTGGTTTGAAGCATTTTTTCTAGCTTCATTAACGTTTTGATTAGTGGGAAAGGAGGTTGCCTGTCTACTTTACTTGGACATTCAACAATTGACGCCCCTAACCTGGAGGACTCTTTAAAGTTATCATTTTCCTGTAAAATGCTGTGAAAAACATGTAATTGGAGTGTTAAGTCTAAAACTTAATTTAAAATGCTACAAAAATAATTTAAGAGCTCCAAATTTTAAAACAGAAGAATTTAAGTGTAGTTTTTTTAATTATCGTAAGGTTTTGTTTGTAATTTATTGTTTTAGACGCTGTGCTGGTGCAAAGAAACTGTCCATTGACCTGATTCACTGGTTTATATCGACTATTTTGGGGAAGGAGGTAGCCCTTGAACTTTACTTGGGCATTCAAAAATTGACGCCCCTAACTTGAAGGACACTTTAAAGTGGGCATTTTCTTGTAGAATGCTGTGAAAATCATGGAATTGGTGTGGTAAGTAATAAACTAAATTTAAAATACTACAAAAGTAATTTGTGAGCTCATGGTGGTCATTATAAACCAAATTTTAAAACAGACGACGAATTTAACTGCTGTTTTTTTCTTTTATGGTTTTGTTTATTGTTTTAGACGCGATGCTGGTGCAAACAAACTGTTCAAACAATTGTTTGTCTCATCGTCAGTCCAAAAATAACAAAATTACAAATATTCTTTTTATCTTAGCTTGCCAATACCGTACCATCTACTTGGGATTCAACTGGGACAAGTGAATTTCAAACCCATTTCAAGGAACCCCTGACCCCACCAGCACTGCATCATGTTCTCTCTGAGAACCATTACCGGTGCAACATCTTTAAATGAGAGCCCTTATCGGTTATGAGACCCCTGACCCCCACCAGCACATCCTGTAAGCTGAGCACTGGTTAACATCACTTTACTTTCGTTTGGAGAGATACCACATTCAACTAAAATGATGAGTTAAAATTACTACAATTAAATATTTTAACATTTTTAACTAGTGTAAACATCAAATATTTTTAAATGTCCAAAATACCAAAATTACAAATATTTGTTTGATCTTAGCTTGCCAATGCCGTACCATCTACTTAGGATTCAACTGGGGCAAGTGAATTTCAAACCCATTTCAAGGAACCCCTGACCCCACCAGCATTGCATCATGTTCTCTCTGAGAACCATTACCGGCCATCTTTAACTGAGAGCCCTTATCGGTTATATTTTACAAATAACGTAACCCTTTTAGGGTTTTTGCCATGTTTTGTTTAAAATGTCGTTCAAAATAATTACAGCTTTGGATCTTTGCTGCCAGTTTGTCGCTATTCTTGTAGTTAAGATGCCGCCAACAAACCACAACGCAACAAGCATGACCTTCACTGGTCGTAAAAAATATTCCAATTCCACTACTACTAAAACAATCCTACTAACAGGACAATCAAAGGTCATTCAAGTTTTTCCTTAAATATCTTTGTTCTAACAAAAAAAATCTTTTCCATTTTCAAGCATTCATTCTTGTCAACCATTTCCATTCCATATTCTTATTAATCAGTAGACCTATTGTAGATTACAAGACGCTTTTTACAAAAAGTAATTTTTACGCAATCGAACCGTACTGCAATCGAACCGGAACCATAACGTCCCCCACCTCACACCGATCGCCTACAATAGTTCGAAAAGGTAAAAAGAGAAAGGCTTGTACTTGGGTAGTACTTGAGTCTCTCTTGACCATGGTCACGTCTAAACGTTGTTTCGCGTGAAGTGGATGTTGACAATGTCAATGTGGGCTTGACAATGGGCTAACAGACAACAGACGCTTAAAACGCTAACGCTTACGCATTAGGGAAAAAATTCAATTAAATAAAGATTTATTGATTTTTTGGTCTCCATCCCCTTAAGCTAACTATGTAACAGTTGCACTTACATTTGTGCCCCTCAAATCCCCTCCCAAGCGTAACCTTATTTAGATATGGTTTTTTATCACAATTAAAATTAAATTCTTTTTATTTAATTTATCTTTATTACCTGTTGTCCATTCTTTTATTTTTTAAATCATGAAAGCTATTTAAGTTATGAAGTCATATTTAAATCCAACTGTTGATACATATAAACCAGTAAATCACGTTTCATCACATACCACTCTTCCTTTACTCATAGCCATTTCTTTTTAAAATACAAAACGCAGATGCTAGGTTCTTCCCTCTCTGGAAGTAGGTTCATGTTATCATCAACTAATTTGATGTTTATTGCTGATACGTCAAATGACGTTACTTGCGTATAAATCAGAGGTTTAGCCTCGCATGAAATCTCCCCTCAACTCGATTGATGACTTGAAGAATTGGAAGCGTTTTGGATTCGTAGCAGTGTAGTTGTTCAGTGTACAAAGTGCATAGTACAAATATTTTTGACGGACTGGACACTCGGATTCCTTTAATTTTTTTTTGTTTCCTTTAAGGTTTTTGCAAAAGGCTCAAATGGGTTAGTGACATATCTAGGCACTGTTACTGTTGTTCTTCAACTAAATTCTGTATTATATGGTAGCTTTAGGTATTGTCTCAAAAATGACGAGAGACTTATGAAGATTGTATCCAAAAATGTATTTATTGCTAGGGTATTTTCTTCTTCATCAACAGGGGCTTGTATAGTAAATCCCATTTTTGCACACGCTGCAGATATGCCCAGAGCAATGTCATCGATCGTGGGATCGAATAATTGATCTAATTCTACCTTAAGAATTGAGCATTTTTTTTGTACTGAAAAACGGTATCATTTGGCAAGTTTTCAAATCCAGCGATACGCAAAGCTTTATCGGATTTATGCTCCCCTTCTTCAAAGTCGTTAGTAGTGAATCCAAGGTAATCGTTCAAATTATTGCCGAAGTGTAATTTGTAGCTGTAATCCGTGTGAACGATGCACAAAATTGTTATAGTTGTAAACAATTTTGTCTAGCACATCTACCCAGTTGTCTTTTCCACTGTGTTCAAAACATTGCTACAATTTTTGCTTTAGCGTCTTTATTACACGCTCCATCTGTAATTAAAAAATCTCATTAATAATTAAATGATTTTGTTTAGTGGAGAGATTAGTAATTTGACGTATACTTTGCGCTTTCAGCCTCGAGAATGGACTATAAAAGTCGATGTTTTCCTCTTTAAATAGACGTTTGGCATCATTTGAATGGAATTCCAATCCGAAATCTCCAGATATATTCTCAATGTTACCATTAAAGCGTTTAATTTGAAGCGTTAGAGCTGGGATCATACCTTTTGTATACTTGGTTTTAACCGGAATTGCAACTACTTTTTTGTAAATATGCATATTTCAACTAGGATGTATGAGTAGTTTTGTTTTTTTTGCTAATGATACGCAAGTCCAAAAGATCAATTTGTACAAGTTCTAATGGTTTTTTCACTATTACCGGAACACGATAATAACACAAAAACTAATAATGTGTTCTTGGGGGCTTAAACTTGGAAAATGCTGGTAATTTTGATAAAGACGCTTGTACATTTTTTAAAACTTGGAGCTTTCGAGCTTTCATAAACCCCGTTTATCCAGCATAGGCTCCAGGTGTTTCTGGTGATAAATATGCACGGTACCTATCGTTTATTGGACTACGTTTGGGAGGCATTCTTCTGTGATCGCTTTATATCCCCTAAAGCTATGGCACATTAAGTGATAGCGAAGCATGCAAATGCTTATGATTGTTTTAAAAATAGAAGCATAAATAACTATGAATAATGATGATGATAAATACAATGATCCAGTTTGCCAAAGAAAGTGATCAACACTTGTAGATTCATTAATGAATAGTGACCAATGTTTTTTCTCATGTTTAAGCAATGGAAATATTTTTAGCATTAAACAATTAATTATATTGGTATTTCATGATATTTTAAGATAACAAGTGCTAAACATGCTATAAAATCATAATACGGATTTTATTATATATTTTTACAAAAGGATGCAATATACCAAAGAAACAGTTAAACACAAGTATTTTGTACTTGGCAGCATTTTTTCCTGCAAAACAGTGTTACTTTTTAAAAATATATTCAGGATTCGAGTCATATTTTTAATCACATTTTCAATCAATGTACCTCTTTCATTCTGGGGCTCGGAAGTTTTGGCACTTTTTTTCGCTTTCGCGGTACATGTTTCAAGAAATTCGAGTAGAGGTGCCTGGAGGTTCAGTATCAGAAGAACCAGAAGTCTGGTCCAAAATCAAAGCTGTCTGGGAGTGCGGAGTTTTATTTCTTTTAATTAAATAAAATATGACCTTTTTAGTTAAAATATAACTCTCTCTGTGACACTGCAAAATACTCATTATTTCGCTGATCCTGTGATACGAACTGAACTGGAACTTCTGATCTTTGGGGGATTGGGCCCCCGGGCATTTTAGGTCATCATCATTCATCAGTGATCATCACAAAATGCTCATTTTCCCAACACAATGAACAATTAAGAAAGTAGAAAATAACATTATAATATTAAATGGCTCCGGCTAACGACCCAGACGATCTTGACGACCCAGACTATCCTGACGACCCAGACGATCTTGACGACCCAAACTTGAGTCAAATGTTCCTTAAGTTTAGTACCTCAAACTTTGGATCCTTCAAACTATGGAGTCATAAACTATGGAGCCGTAAATCTACAATGACTGAGCTGACAACTTTGAGAATAGTTTTAAGGTAAACGATTGATTTTATTCTGACATTTGAGTGTTACAAGTTCCGAAGAAGACTTCACTCCATTATAATTCCACGCTTTTCCAATTATAAACAACCATACATTTACAAGTGCATAATTGGGTAGTTACATTGACAACTTGGCATATTCAACTAAAATGCCTTCTCTCCTTCAAATCTCAATTTCCAACATACTCCCACCAAAATTTAATCTTAAAGTTACAACGAATTAATTTTATATAAATATATTTACTGGAAATGCTATATACAAGCTCTAGTTTATCAATTTTGAGACTAATCCAATCATTACACATTACAGATAGAGATACTTGCTCACAATTCAATTTAAATTTAGTAGTGATACTGTTTAACACACAAGTACGATTCAAAAGTATTTTTCCATCAAATTACTTCATTAATAAAACGTAACCAATATATTGTTATCCACAGAATCCATTGCCACTCACTGCGCCTTCCACACTGCTCCATTCTTCAATGGAATCACGACTGAACACGAGTATTCCACTTCTTCCACCGGAACAGGAGGTTTGAGGTGACAGAATATCCACTCCAAACTACGAAAACTGTCAGGTCCTTCTAAGGATTTGACATCCACACCGGACAGTCGCACAATTTTCTTCAACAAATTCCACACAAGTTGCTCCCACCATGGCGTCTTCAATCCAGGTGTTCCACAGGATAGGATGATGATATTAGTCAATACATGATGCTCTGTTGTACTGTTTTGGGAATTTTCATCGAGATTTTTAATTTAACAATTATATTGCCTAACAAGTTATATTGCCTAACAAGTACATTTTAACAAGTTATTCAAATGGCACCACCCAAGGGAAAAAGCCAGCGGGAAAAAATTTGAAGAAGGTAAATGAAATACATTTTAAAGCTTGTTTTTAAAGGCTCATCATCATATCATAATATTGTAACTATATGCGTTCATGCTTCATAAATTATACTAACCTTTCCGGGTTCACTACCTCGGATATGATAACTCTTTTATTCTGTTATTACTGTTTATGAAATTACCATAAATATAAGAGTGTTGGTCACTCATGGACACACTCATCCATCCCTCCTGACCAGGGATGTTAGAGTACTAGGGAGATAGACAGAGAGCTATTTATATTAATAAACCTTTACTAGAATATTACACAATCTTCGTTGTTCTCATTATTATTACTTTCATTATTATCATCATAACACACAAAGATTAAATACTACCAACTCATCTTTCTTTAAACTCTACAAATGGTGACTCCGAAGGGACTTTTTATATAAAATTTTGAAATTTTTGATAGTTTTTTCATCGATTTTGATAGAAATTTAGCTTTTTTCTGAGAATTTACGGAAAATATATTTTTCAACTTTTTTACAACTTGTGTGTGTATTTTTCACATAAGTGAGTTTTAACATAGCGGTAGTGCTGTTTTCGAGCGAAGCAAGAGCAAAGTCGAGAGAGAAGAACAGCTTCACTTCACAGCAGAGAAGAAAAAAGTTGTTTGCTATATATTTTTCCCTACTCAGGTTTTTGTGTGTGTTTGTTAAGTTAAAATAGAGAAGATTTTTGATTGTAATTTTTTCCTCTGATAATAGAGAGACGATTTTTGTATAGCACTTTATCCAAGTTCCGTCGACTCGTTAAAAGTCAAAATATTGCCGATATTTTGAAAATTCATAACGGCTAAACCGTTAACGATCAATTCATGAAACTGATCACATTTAAGTCAGAATTCAATTATCTCTATTTTGGCTATTTTTAAAGTTTGAATTTTTTAATTTTTTAATATCCGTCATTTGAAAATGTACGTAGATAAGGTTAGTAGGTATGCTTTTACACGAGAAAAAATTAAGATTTTTTCCTGTAATGTGTGTTGCGCCTCGCCTCTTTAAATAAATCTAATCCTGGTCAGGAGGGGAGGCTCTTCAACGCAGGGGAAGCGAAACAAAGCAAGCAGCAGCTGATTAAGAGTGTTTATTGTGTGTGTGAGAAAATCAAAGAAACGTTGGAATCATATTGGTACGTAAACAAAAAAAATAATACTTATTTCTTATTGCATCGCATATGGCATTTTGGTCAATTTTTGTGCATTTTTACACAAATATATCATCTTTGCTGGCTTTTCATTTGTATGGATATTCTTCGTCTGAATTACCCAGTTTGATATAATTCCTGGATGTTTCATTTTTATTGAGTAGCGCAAACACGGACACTTCATTTTTTATCGCGTCGTCGTGTTCGTCCGGCCATGAAAATAAGTTTTTGAGGTTTTTTACTTGTGTACTCATAATTCATATTATTCTTCGTATTTTTACATGCTTATCGGTTGAATTAATTATTTTCCCGTATTTCATGTAAAAGTTAAGCATCATAGCCGATAGAAATTCGCCACGCACTTCGATTTTTAAGCCGGAACTTTTATCTAAGGTTATTGTACTGTATTTTAGACTCGAATTCGAAACTCGTTGTCTAGCGTGAATTTAGTACGATAATTATTTCCGTGCAATCATTTATTTATTTTTGACCTTTTGAGCAATTTGCATTCGATTTTGATGTGATTGTTAGCCATGCATGCAAATAGCATAAAATACGTACATGTTTTTCTTGTATTTCCACGGTTGAGATGATTCACCGATGATGTTACCTAGAAATCACAGTTTTCTTTGAATCTCATGTTTCACAGTTGAGATAATTTGTTTAATTACCAATGAATTAATTAGCATTGTTGATTTTATTTCCTGCTACACGGTTTGTGCAGATGATGAACTCTGAAAGTTCATTCTCCTTCTTTTAAGGAAGTAGAGATATGCTCCTCATTTTTATTTAATCAGTTGAGCTTTTACCGGTACTCCCTTCTTTCAAAGTTAAGGTTGAGAAATATTTGAAAATTATTTATTGAATTAATTTATGCGCACTCGTCTACGTTTTTATTGTTGAATTTTTGATATTTTACTGCTCTCTCACTGAGACTGAGATGTGAGCTTACTTCATTTTCGGTTGAACAATTCCCGATTACACAATGCATTTACTTCGTTCATATTATTTTTGGCCATCGTCGTTTTACATGATTTTAATTTATTCTGCTCTCATGCTGATCGAGCTTATGCACCTGTGACTTCCGTTGAATATTCCGGATTATGTTACAGTACGTTGCTGTTTTTGCCATTTTTGTGCAACAAAGTAACTTAACATAGTAACCATGGTCTACGTATTTATAATAATTCTGATGACACGCTTCAGTGCGGTCCGAGTGGATACCTTTCAGACTTTCGCAGTCTTTAAAGCTTGTTTTTACTTCTTTTACAAAATAATGTAATTAATATGCAGGGCATAAAATATATTTGCACATACTTACTTTTTAAGCTTCACATTAGTGCTTTTGCATTTCCGTTAGTCTACGTGCGAAAAAGATGCATGATATGCATGAAAAAGTTCAGTAATTAAATTTCTATCATTTTGCTACAATGTTTCATATCTTGTATGTTCATACCAATCGTAAACTCTAAATGATTTTACTGCTCGCCTCGATGCGAATTTTATTAATCAGACTGATTTACTTTTGAGGTCAACATTACACAGATATTTACAGCATTTTTTCATCCACGTCACTTCATGTTTCTCAAGCTGATCACTTGAAGTTAACTTATTACGTGATGTGCTGGCATAAAATAATACCTAACTGGTTAGCAACAATCCTTGTATGCATCGTTGCATTTACTGAATTAATTAATTTAATTTTTTAAACTTTTTGCATTTCTGCATAGCAACTAGCTAAAGCTTATTATGTTGTCTTTTTACAGCAGTCGCAATACGCTTTTATATTGAGCTTTTTTAAACAATTTTATTTATGGGATTTCATGCATTATGGAATTTTAGCTGGATGATTTTTTCTCCATGCATGTAATTTTGCTTAAAATTTTCTCCAGTCTTTGGGTGACTGTTGAGATATCTACTTGCAATTTTGAAAACATTTACGGGGAAGAGATCTTTATCCTTTACCTTACCTTACAATAATTCCTACACTTAACCCTTATAACATTAAACGATTTTTGATTTTTTTGAATTTTTTCCATAATCATAATGATTGGATATAATGGTGAAATCGCAGTTTCACTTAGGTTTTTTATTCATGTGTTAAGTACAATGGTTACGCCTTTAAGGTTATTTATTTCTGACCCTTTGGTTTTACTCTTTAAAGAGCATGCACTGGAAAGGTGGACAGTTTATTTAGTTTTATCTGGAAATTTACGTATTAAAAAAGGTTTAGAGTTTCATGATGTTAAAAGCATCATTGAAAATAAAGTGGTATTTTTGTTCAATCCTGATCATAAGGATTATTTTAATTTAACTAATCAAGTTATGTTTATAATTCAGTTTAATGATTTTTTCTTAAAAGAAATATTTCCTAAGTTCACTAGTTATAAAACAGTGTCAGATAATCCGGTTCACTTGTTTGCAGCTTTACTCGCTGATACAAAAGATACTTTTATGTTTAGATTTCAATTTGTTAATTTTTATAATTCGGTAGTACGTGAGTTTAACAATTTTACTCCGACAGGTACTCGTTCAAGTAACGATAAAAATATATTAGAAGCATTAATGAGAGATCAAATGTATTTAGATATGTGTGAATTTGCATTTGGTAAAAGAAGAATTGTGGATCAATTAAGTCGTAAGTTAATGGTACAAAAGGTTACAAATTATCCTGATCTGAACACTAATTTAAAACTTTACTTAGAATGTATTTGTGGTTCTTTTTATGAAAATATTGATGAGTTTATCACGCATTATAAATTACATGTTTTTAGACGTAGTTCAATACGCTAATGTTTTTGTTCTGTTAAAAAGATACTTACATGGTTCATTAGAAGATTTAATATTTGTTTTGTTTTTGAGTTTTTTATTACACATTTTTAATGAAGAATAAAGCGATCCGACTGATGTCTTATGATGGTACTCAGTGGATGGACTTGACTGGTTCGAACAAGAAAGTATTATTTTCTCACCAGAAGTGTTTCGGTTCCTAACCCTACACCAACACCACCACCAACTTAAAAACTTTTCATCATCATCGGATGTGTGATTAGTAAATATTAGTCTAAGCTATCTTTATTCAAAAAGTTGACTATGTGTATTGTTGATATTTTATGTACTTTAAAAATAATGAATCTATTTAACTATGTATGTATGTAATTTTATTGACTGATATTTTATTTGATAATTATTGTTTGATTTGTTATTTGAAAAATTATTCTAATTTTTAAAAATTAAGAGGGAAGAGTCTGTAACGCTATGCGTTTAAGCTTCAGTAACTTTAGTTACCTTTTCCGGGTTCAACACCTTGGTTATTATTATACTTTTATTCTGTTATTACTGTTGTGTAAATGGGTATAAATATAAGAGTGTTGGTCACTCATGGACACACTCATCCATCCCTCCTGACCAGGGATGTTAGGGTACTAGGGAGCTATTAATAATAATAAACTATACTTATAATATTACCCAATCTCCGTTGTCTTACTTTCATTACAATCATCATTACACACAAAGATTAAATACAACCAACTCCCCTTTCTTTAAACTCTACAAATGGCGACTTATAAGGCAAGTACTCCTCAGTTTTCGTCGTTAGCCTATCCTTAGGGACTTTTTAATTAAAATTTTGAAATTTTTGATAGTTTTTTCATCAATTTTGATAGAAATTTAGCTTTTTTCTGAGAATTTACAGAAACTTTATTTTTCAACTTTTTTACAAGTTTAGTGTGTAGTTTTCACATAAGTGAGTTTTAACATAGCAGTAGTGCTGTTATCGAGCAAAGCAAGAGCAAACTCGAGAGAGAGAAACAGCTACGCTTTACAGCAGAGAAGAAAAAAGTTGTTTACTATGTATTTTTTCCTACTACTGTTTTGTGTGTGTTTGTTTAGTTAAATAAGAGAAGCTTTTTTGATTGTAATTTTTTCCTCTGATAATAGAGAGACGATTTTTGTATAGCACCTTATCCAAGTTCCGTCGACTCGTTAAAATACAAAATATTGCCGATATTTTGAAAATTCATAACGGCTAAACCGTTAACGATCAATTCATGAAATTAACGAGATTCAAGTCAGAATTCAATTATCTTTAGTTTGGCTATTTTGAAAGTTTGATTTTTTAATTTTTTAATATCCGTCATTTAAAAATGTACGTAGATAAGGTTAGTAGGTATGCTTTTACACGAGAAAAAATTAAGATTTTTTCCTGTAATGTGTTTTACGCCTCGCCTCTTTAAATAATTCTTATCCTGGTCAGGAGGGGAGGCTCTTCAACGCAGAAGGAGAAGCAAAACAAAGCAGAAGCAGCTGATTAAGAGTGTTTATTGTGTGTGTGAGAAAATCAAAGACACTTTGGAATTTTGGAATGGTACGTAAACAAAAAATATACTTATATTTCTTATTGCATTGCATATGGCATTTTGGTCAATTTTTGTGCATTTTTACACAAAAAAATATCATCTTTGCTGGCATTTCATTTTTATGGCTATTCTTCGTCTGAATTACCCAGTTTGATATAATTCCTGGATGTTTCATTTTTATTGAGTAACGCAAACTCGGACACTTCATTTTTTATCGCGTCGTCGTGTTCGTCCGGCCATGGAAATAACTTTTTTGTGGTTTTTTACTCGTGTACTCATAGTTCATATTATTCTTCGTATTTTTACATGCTTATCGGTTGAATTAATTATTTTTCCCGTATTTCATGTAAAAGTTAAGCATCATAGCCTATAGAAATTCGCCACGCACTTCGATTTTTAAGCCGGAACTTTTAACTAAGGTTATTGTACTCTATTTTTGACTCGAATTCGAAACTCGTTGTCTAGCGTAAATTTAGTACGATAATTATTTCCGTGCATTCATTTATTTATTATTGACCTTTTGCGCAATTTGCATTCAATTTTGATGTGATTGTTAGCCATGCATGCAACTAGCATAAAATACGTACATATTTTTCTAGTATTTCCACGGTTGAAATGATTTACCGATGATGTTACCTAGAAATCTTAGTTTTCTTTGAATCTCCTGTTTCACGGTTGAGATAATTTGTTTAATTACCAATGAATTAATTAGCATTGTTGATTTTATTTCCTGCTACATGGTTTGTGCAGATGATGAACTCTGAAAGTTCATTCTCCTTCTTTTAAGGAAGTAGAGATATGCTCCTAATTTTTATTTAATCAGTTGAGCTTTTACCGGTACTCCCTTCTTTCAAAGTTAAGGTTGAGAAATAATTAAAGGTATTTATTGAATTAATTTATGCAGCAATAGTCTACGTTTTTATTGTTGAATTTTTGATATTTTACTGCTCTCTCACTGAGACTGAGATACGAGCTTACTTCATTTTCGGTTGAATTATTCCCGATTACACAATGCATTTACTTCGTTCATGTTATTTCTGGCCATCGTCGTTTTACAATTTTTTAATATATTCTGCTCTCATCTGGATCGAGCTTATGCACTTGTGACTTCCGTGCAAATAATCCGGATTGTGTTACAGTTCGTTGCTATTTTTGCCAATTTTGTGCAACGAGTTACTTAAATAATTACCATGGTCTAAGTATTTATAATTATTCTGATGACACGCTTCAGTGCGGTCCGACTTGATACCTTTGAGACTTTAGCAGTCTTTTAGTTTGTTTTTACTGGTTTTTACAAGATATTGTAATTAGTATTCAGGGCATAAAATATATTTGCACATACATACTTTTTAAGCTTCACATTAGTCTTTTTGCGGTTTTTGAGAAATAAACTCGCATTCAAGCATAGCTTTTGCATTTCCGTTAGTCTACGTGCGAAAAAGATGCACGATATGCAAGACAAAGTTCAGTAATTAATTTGCTATCATTTTGCTACAATGTTTTTTATCTTGTATGTTCATACCAATCGTAATTTCTAAATGATTTTACTGCTCGCCTCGATGCGAATTTTATTAATCAGACTGATTTACTTTTGAGGTCAACATTAAAACAGATATTTACAGCATTTTTCATCCACGTCACTTCATGTTTCTCAAGCTGATCACTTGAAGTTAACTTATTATGTGATGTGCTGGCATAAAATAATACCTAACTGGTTAGCAACAATCCTTGTATGCATCGTTGCATTTACTGAATTATTTAATTTAATTTTTTACACTTTTTGCATTTCTGCATAGCAACTGCAGCTTATTGTGTTGTATTTTTACAGCAATCGCTATACGCTTTTATTATGAGCTTTTTATTTAACAAATTTATTTATGGGATTTTATATATTATGGAATTTTAGCTGGATGATTTTTTCTCCATGCATGTAATTTTGCTTAAAATTTTCTTCAGTCTTTGGGTAACTGTTGATATATCTACTTGAAATTAAAAACATTTACGGGGAAGAGATCCTTTATCCTTTACCTTACCTTACAATAATTCCTACACTTAACCCTTATAATGTTAAACGATTTTTGATTTATTTTGAATTTTTCCATCATCATAATGATTGGATATAATGGTGAAATCGCAGTTTCACTTAGGTTTTTTATTCATGTGTTTAGTACACTGGTTACGCCTTTAAGGTTATTTGTTTCTGAGCCTTTAGTACTCCTTTTCAAAGAACATGCTTTGGAAAGATGGTCCATTTATTTAGTTTTATCTGGTAATCTTCGTATTAAAAAAGGTTTAGAATTTCATGATGTTAAAAGCATCATTGAAAATAAAGTGGTATTTTTGTTCAATCCTGATCATAAGGATTATTTTAATTT
>JAQFXM010002920.1:0-22408 GCA_034693345.1 Entomobrya multifasciata
ACTAAAAATCGTAAAAATCAAGAACTTTTAACTGCATCAAGCAGAAACAAACAATCGTAATATTAAAACTAGTCAAACTACAGAGGACATATCTGATAAGCATGATTTTGGCAGAATTCAAAAAGATACCTTATTAAATGAATAGTTAGGAAAGATAATTCCATTATACAACTCGACATTGGGTACTTTCAAAAGTTTCCACTTTTATATAAAAATATTATAAAAGAATGCATTCTAACGTTATTGGGCAAGTTAAACTATTTCTTGAATTAGAAAAATTAGAGAATTTAAATTATAGGCTTAGATTATGAAATCTACAAGATTATTTAACTGACATAAAATTCGGCCATCTGTCGTCCGGTCTCAAATTCAATTCTGAAAAGTGTCGTTCGGGCTTTCGTCTTTCGGTCTTCTGTCGTTCGGCCTTCTAAATTCGGTCTAATGACGGTACACGAACATGTACATATATGATGTACAAGTTTGCAATATTTCATGCAGAAACTATATCGTTTAGAATCTTAAACAAAATATTGACTGATAAATCAAATTATAAAGTAGATTAAAGTGTCCGTGAAATTATATGTACTTCGATTTTATATTAATTTGACTTAATTTGTGTTTTTTGCAGAACCACGGGAGGGATTTATCGAAAAACAACGATATGATGGATGGTATAATAATTTAGCGCATCCTGAATGGGGCTCCATAGGTAAGACTTGAAAATTGAATTCTTGCTTTAAACCCTTGTATTTTTATTCTGTTTACAAAATCCTGTTATTTGATAAATAAATAAAAAGACAACTTCAATTTGTTCAATTAGCCAATTAAAAATCATTCTAAACAGTATGAAAAAGTGGCTTGAAATATATTTATAAATTTGTTGTGCATGTTAGTAAACGAAATACTTTGATTGCATCAACAGATAGCCAACTTACGAGAAAAACTCCACCTGCATACGCTGATGGAGTATACATGCTGGCAGGCCAAAATCGTCCTAGTCCAAGAAAGCTGAGTCAGCTTTTCATGAAGGGGCAAGATGGTCTGGGATCTACGGTTAATCGTACAGCCATGTTGGCATTTTTCGGTAAGAAAATGATTTTTTGTAAATTTACTAATTTTGAAGCCAATGGTATTAATTATGAGATTATTGCGTTTTCCCATTTGGATAGATTGTATTCGATAATTGTTGGCACTGATATAATTTGAAATTAAATGTATAGGTCAAGTAGTGTCATCGGAAATTCTCATGGCCAGTGAATCTGGCTGTCCCATCGAGATGCACCGGATTGACATTGAAAAATGTGATGAAATGTATGACAAAGAATGTAAAGGAAACCGCTACATGCCATTCCACCGAGCAGGCTACGACCACAAAACTGGTCAAAGTCCAAATCGTCCCAGAGAACAGGTAAAAGCACTTACAATTTTTACAAATTAGCAAATGATACCAAACGTAATCATTATCCCTGCCAAAATATGCCGTCATATTGTTATCTAAACTGCACCTGAACAAGTGATAACGATAATAACGTACGCAAAGAATTATACGCATACCGAACGCATTCTTTTTAAGTTTAAGATGTGGATATTGTTGTTTCGCAGCAAATGCCTCTTTATTTGTCTATGTGTGATGAAAAAATCATGACATGATGACGGACTTTTTAATCTTACCTGCCTAAATAGCTATAAGCCCACCACCACACACAGCATTTTTAACAACTCCATGTGTGTGTGCGATTCTTTATCTTTGTGTTTATCTCAATCTTTGCAAAAATGTAATACAAATTCTGCTCATGTTCGCAAGTAGTACTTTTTCAATACCACTACCACATTAACTAATTGTAGGTTAGACAAGCTGATTACAAAGTACTACGCAGCGACAATTGAGCCGCAGCATAGCAGCAAAACATTCTAAACAATTTTTCATCTTTTCATTTCAAAGTAAAATAGCCACCAATTTTTTTACAAATTATTATACAAAAAGGCTAAAATGTTTAGTTATAATAACAAAACGTATTCCTCCCTCCACATATTTGCTTTTTTCTCTTCCTCTCAACCTAGGCAAAGGTCATTCTTTGGCTTCTGTCGAGGCTAACTTTGCAATAGTCATCATTATTATCTAAACATGTTGTTTTGAATTACAATTTACAAAATACATACGCAATTTTCAGATGATGATTATTATTTTAACGATAGGGGTTATACAATTTAGGAAAATTGTCCACTTTTTTAGTTCAAAAATTGCAGCGGATGTATTAAATTAAATTTATGGAATGTTCTACAATATTTGTTTTTGAATTTTAAAGGTCCATGCAAAAATGCAGCTTAATCAAGCATAGTGTCATTTCACAGGTCTAACATGTCCCAGAAAACCAATCTACTTATTATTTTTAACAAAAAAATGCACAATTGTATGGCATTTTTATGGTTCGATGATTTCTCCTTCTGATTTCATGATTCCATTTTAAATGAAAAATGAAACAAGTGCACAACGTGAAAAATGTTAAATGCACACGTATTCTATTCTCTGTCTTTCGTCTCTTTTCTTGGAAAAGAAACGTCTGCGGTTGGATACGGCAGTCACAAGACTCAACTCAATCCAGTCACCAGTAGACGTCGACCAACGTGATAAGTTGAGCTCAGTGTTGTCAAATTAGCTATACTTAAAAAAGATAGACAGACGACGCTAATAATAACACGAAAGCCGCAGTGAACAATGTAGTTGAAAAACGTCAAGTGCTGCAAAGTCATCGTGTAGTAAAAATATATCTTAATGTTTTATAAGAATAGAATGTAACAAGGTAATAGAAATTATTCATGATGAAAAATTAGTTACAGTAATCACCATATTAATGACGGCGACAACGACGAAGAACGATGAACGACTGAAACAATATGTTAAGCTATTAAGTAATGCTTATATGCAGGATGAGAATAAATCCCTTAAGTACTCATTGTGCGTATTTGCATTGGAAAGGGTTATAACTTGACATTTTGATTCAATATTTTCATTGCTGATGCTGCAAATACTTTACAATGTACCAATCTTTGCAATGACTTACTTCAAAAAATCTTGACATTACTGCGACTTGCGATTCACATCATTCATATTTTCATACACATTTAACATTTATTTTTAGACAAGGTGTGTAGTTGCAAAGTTGCAAGTACAAGCTACATTTTTTTTGATGACGGCATAAAACACAACACACCTTGTCAATAGTCAATCAATACAAACTGTGAACAGTATTTTAATATGCTGTGAAGTGAACTAGCTAAATGCGGTTTATTGTTGTTATTCGTCGAATTGTATAATGCACAGTATTCCAAGTTTTATCCATCGTACTAGTTTGAGAACGAACGTTTACATAAAATAGATTACTCATTTTCATGATAACTTTGTTAATTCCATTCACTGAAAATTCCTCTGCGTAATGCTAAATGTGTAAATAGAAATGCTGACATGAAATGAAATGTTTACTGTTTGTTTAACTGCGCTGATGCACAAACTGAAAAGATTATTCAGAGCTGTTGAGTTGAAGAGCATGAAAAATAGGTGCATATATGTGGATATGGACAAACTCACGTTTACGTTTGTGCTTTCGTTTAAAAATTCTGCGTCACATAATCATCATAGCTTTTTTACGATCTTAAGTACGCAGTTAAAGTTCTGTATTGGTAGTTGTAGATGTAGAGAAGCCGAGTAACGGTTATCCTCCTCCTCCTTTTTTAGCTATATGAAAGCCTCACACACACAAGCAGCAAACGACAATATTCAATTCAGGACAAGGTTGTTCAGTCGGTATCGTGGCGCTGCTGCCGCTACTATTGCATGAGAATTTGTGAGCACGCTGCATTTACTTTGTAAGGATGATAAAAGCAAATAGCACAAAGGATGATAGGAGGATTATTGTCATCCTCATCTAACCATTGTTATGTTAAGTAGTAGTCATTGTTAATTTATGCATATTTTGTTTGGGCTTTGAAAACTTTAACAGACTATCTTACACAAAACTTATGAAATGCATCTTTACACGTGACAAAATGGTTTTTACTATTGCTAAAGAGTGACGGTTTCGGTACTTTTGAAGATCAGTAAACCACAATTTACTTAATGATCTTGATAATAATGTAGGTAAAAAGTGATGCATATGAAAAACTCATCAATCGTTGTCAAACGAAATGTTCTGCAAGTGTACCAGGAACTACTGAATAGTCCTCCAGACGAGGTAATTTTATGTACGATTGTCTGCCGAATGTCTGACTGAAAAATGTCGTGTCAGTTGAGACACAGTGATGACATTGATGATGAGTGGAGTCCAGCAGTTATGTATTTGTTGCTGAATGACACTTGCACTGCATGTTACTTCTAATTTTTCCTGAAAGATATGGCACGACTCACTCAGATGATGAAAATCTAGCCACTCCTTGACATTTGTCAAAGTAATTAAGTATCCAACCTATTTTATCTTTGATCATTTTTTAGATTAACAAGATGACCAGTTGGATTGATGGAAGCTTCATTTACAGTACATCCGAAGCATGGATTTCCGCGATGAGATCTTATGTTAACGGCACCTTCCGTAGTGACAACACTGGCAAATTACCACCAAGGAATACTGAACGCGTGCCTTTGAACAATGCTCCATCTCCACATGTGTTGAGGATGCTGAGCCCGGAAAGAATGTTTTTGATGGGCGACCCACGCACAAATCAAAATCCAGCTTTATTGGCGTTCGGTATACTTTTCTTCCGCTGGCATAATGTTGTCGCTGGTAGGATTCACGCTCAAGAGCCAACATGGACGGATGAAGAGGTTTTCCAGAAAGCTAGGCGATTTGTGGTTGCAACGGTGCAGGTACGCTTAAATACGCCATTTTGCTATAATTTTGTTGAACTCGTTTGCTTTTTGGAAAGGATGGCTAATTGTAAATCTTGTTTAATCGTTATCATTAACAGAACATCATTGCATATGAGTACTTACCAGCTTTTCTTAATGCTTCGTTGGAGCCATACTCTGGATACAAGGCTGATATGCATCCCGGCATAACTCATGTTTTCCAGAGCGCTGCCTTCAGATTTGGTCATACACTGATCCCTCCAGGAATTTACAGGAGGGATAATAAGTGTAACTTTAAGAAGAACCAAGACGATGAACCAGCTATTCGATTGTGCGCTTCCTGGTGGGATTCTGAGGATATTTTGGGAACTAACTCTTTTGAAGAAGTTCTCTTAGGTCTCTCATCTCAAATAGCAGAAAAAGAGGATGTTATCCTTTGTTCTGATGTGCGAGACAAGTTGTTTGGACCAATGGACTTTTCTAGAAGAGATTTGGGAGCTTTGAATATTATGAGAGGAAGAGATAACGGCTTGCCTGACTACAATACAGTTCGTAAATGCTTTGGCCTGCCAAAGGTTGCCAATTGGAGTGAAATCAATCCCAATTTATTCTTAGCAGAACCAGAAAAGTTTCAAACTTTGGAAATGTTATATGGAAAGGATTTGAATAATGTTGATTTGTACTTGGGAGGCATGCTGGAATCTCAAAATGGACCTGGTCCTTTATTCCAAGCCATTATTTTGGAGCAGTTTAGACGAATCCGTGATGCAGACAGATTTTGGTTTGAGAACACACAAAATGGATTTTTCTCTGATGAGGAAATCAAGAAAATTAGGGAAGTAAAGTTGTGGGACATCATTGTCAACAGTACTGACATTCAACCTGAAGATTTACAGAAGGATGTATTTTTCTGGGTGGATGGAAATCCGTGTCCCCAGCCAATGCAACTGAATGCCTCGGTTCTAGAAAATTGTAATTATCTTCAAGGATTCGATTATTTTGAAGGAAGTGAGGTTGCTTACATTTACATCTGCGTTTTCCTCTGTTTCGTACCTGTAATTTGCGCTGGAGTTGGATATGGTCTGGTGAAATTACAAAACAGCAGACGTAGACGTCTTCGAATGAAACACGAAGAAAATAATAATGGAAAGTCAGTTGATAAAATGATTGTTAAGGAATGGCTTCATCAAAATCACAAGCGGCTGGTGAAAGTCAAATTTGGACCGGAAGAAGCTTTCTACACTGTGAATAGGAAAGGAGAAAAGTTGCGAACTGTTAACATTCGTGGAGTGGAGACCCTCGTTATAGAAGTGACTCAGGATAACAGGAAGAAACCTATGATCCTTATCCGTGTTCCTAGAGATCACGATCTTGTCTTGGAATTCGACTCTATGCAGTCCAGGGCAAAGTTTCTGGCTAAATTGGATGGATTCTTGAGAAGTTTGAAGAAGAGTTTGGAATCTATCGCTACTTACAGGGATCCCATGTTGTCCAATGCGGAAACAAAGGAAAGACGTCAAAAGAGATTGGAACATTTCTTCAGAGAAGCTTATGCTCTTACTTTTGGTTTGAAACCTGGGGAGAAGAGAAAGTTGGAGGAGGTCAGTTCTGACGTCATTATGGTCATGAGAACATCCTTGTCTCAAGCTGAATTCGCTGGCGCATTGGGAATGAAGTCGAATGATGTGTTTGTGAAGAAAATGTTTAACATTGTTGATAAGGACGGGGATGGAAGAATATCTTTCCAGGAATTTTTGGACACTGTTGTACTTTTCTCCAAGGGCAAGACAGAGGACAAGTTGAGAATTATTTTCGACATGTGCGATAATGATAGAAATGGTGTCATTGATAAGGTGGAATTCAGTGAAATGTTGAGATCACTCGTGGATATTGCTAAAACAAATACACTTTCCAATGAAGACGTAACTGAGCTTATTGACGGAATGTTTAAAAATGCTGGAATTGAAAACAACGAGTATCTTACCTACGAAGATTTCAAGTTGATGATGAAGGAATACAAAGGAGACTTTGTGGCTATTGGGTTGGATTGTAAGGGAGCCAAGCAGAATTTCTTGGATACATCTACCAACGTTGCAAGGTATATTTTTTTGGTGATAAATTAATTTTAAACGACAAAATTAATGAATTAACCGAACAATATTTTTATTTCATTGCAGAATGACAAGCTTCCATGTTGACGCTGTTCAGGACAGATACCGGTCAAAAATCAGGAAACAATGGGACTGCTTCACTACCTTTTTGGAAGAAAATCGTCAACATATTTTTTACCTATTTGTGTTTTATGTCATCACGATTGCTTTGTTTGTCGAAAGATTTATCCGTAAGCACTACTCCAGCATTCCAAATATTTTATCTCACGATGCCCCAATATATGTCTAACTGTACGAATTTATTTGCAGACTACTCTTTTATGACGGAACACACGGATCTTCGCCACATTATGGGAGTCGGAATTGCGATCACTAGAGGTTCTGCTGCGTCACTCAGTTTCTGTTACAGTCTTCTTCTTTTAACGATGTCCAGGAATTTGCTTACCAAACTGAAAGAATTTCCAATCCAACAATATATTCCTCTCGACTCACACATCCAATTTCACAAGATTGTCGCCTGCACTGCCCTTTTCTTCTCCATCCTCCATACAATTGGACACATTGTCAATTTTTATCATGTTTCCACCCAGCCTATTGACCATCTACGTTGTCTTACGAAGGAAATGCTGTTCCCCTCAGACTTCCGCCCGACTATATCTTACTGGTTATTTGAAACGGTTACTGGAATCACTGGAGTTTTGCTGTTTACGATTATGACAATCATTTTCACATTTGCCCATCCCACAATCAGGAAGAATGCCTACAAGTTTTTCTTCTCTGCTCACAAGCTGTACATTGTGCTCTATATTTTGTGTCTGATTCACGGGTTAGCAAGACTTACCGGTGCACCAAGATTCTGGATGTTTTTCATTGGGCCTGGAATTGTTTATACTTTGGATAAGGTGGTATCCCTCAGGACGAAGTATATGGAACTGGATGTTATTGAAACGGATCTACTTCCTTCTGATGTGATTAAAGTCAAGTATTACAGACCACCTAACTTCAAATATCTTAGTGGTCAATGGGTGCGAGTGGCTTGTACTGCGTTCCGTCCTCATGAATTTCATTCGTTCACATTGACGTCTGCTCCCCATGAAAATTACTTATCGTGCCATATTAAGGCTCAAGGTCCCTGGACGTGGAAATTGAGAAATTATTTCGATCCTTGCAATTATAACCCAGAGGATGAAACTCCAAAAGTATGATTAACTTTTAACTTCAAATGATTTAATTTAATTTGAAACCTAGTAATGGGAAGTTTGACTGTATGTCATTCGTTATATTTATTAGATACGGTTGGAGGGTCCTTTCGGAGGTGGAAATCAAGACTGGTACAAGTTCGAGGTAGCTGTGATGGTTGGTGGTGGAATCGGTGTTACACCTTATGCATCCATTTTGAATGATTTGGTGTTTGGAACATCCACAAACCGTTATTCTGGTGTTGCGTGTAAAAAGGTATAAAAATCTAAATATCTAAATACTTCATTTCGTATCGTTATTATTTTGTAGCATAATTTAATAATAATAAAAATTCCACAGGTGTATTTCCTCTGGATTTGTCCTTCCCATCGTCACTTTGAATGGTTCATTGATGTACTGAGGGATGTGGAAAAGAAAGATGTCACAAATGTATTGGAAATCCATATATTTATTACACAGTTTTTCCACAAATTCGATTTAAGAACAACTATGCTGGTAAGAAAATACCATTTAAAAAATGTGTTAAATCAGAACTGAATGAATCAATTATAAAATGTTTCGTTTTGATTTCCAGTATATCTGTGAGAATCACTTCCAGCGACTCTCCAAGAAGAGTATGTTCACCGGGCTGAAAGCAATCAATCACTTTGGTCGGCCTGACATGACTTCCTTCTTGAAGTTTGTGCAGAAGAAGCACAGCTATGTCAGCAAAATTGGAGTGTTTAGTTGTGGACCCCGTCCATTAACTAAAAGCATTATGAGCTCATGTGAGGAAGTGAACAAAGGAAGGAAACTTCCATACTTCATTCATCACTTTGAAAACTTCGGTTAACAAACAAGCGAATTCGTCGCCAACCGCAAATTAATCGAGTTTTTTATTCGTGTTTTTTTCTAATAATGTATTCTCATCAAAGCAAAGTCATAAAATAAAATTCGCGTACTTGATTTAAGCATTTTTTCATGAGTTTGTTTGCAGTTAAGTTTAAGAGTTTGTTTTCATTAAAAAAGAATGTTAAAAGGTTGTGTACTTGTATTCATTACTGTCGTGATTCCAGTATAGCATTAATTAAAAGTTTTGGCTACTTCCATTAAATTAAACTACTACTTGTCCTGTTTTAATGTTTAGTTTTAAATTATCTGTTTGTAAATTGTTTATCTACTTATATAAAAAATAAGTTTGCAATATTATTAATACGTTTCATACTGTAATTACGCTTAGTCAAGCAATCGTACATGTAATTTAGCTAATATTAATGAATGCTGCAGATGTTCATTTTTGTGAACGTTTGCGTGATTTGTGATAGCGATCTAGAAGTTATTATTGTGTGTATGAAGTAACAACATAATTATTTTTAAGGTAAAAATGTAATATACATAAAATGTACTTACAAAGTTGCAAAAACAATTAACGCCTTGTTCCAGAAAAAAATCTTTAAGCTTATCATTAGTGTTGTACTTTATCTAGTAAGAAGGTGAAGAAGAGAGAAGGACTTCATATTATTCCTTTGCAAAATTTTAACTTCTTCCAGAAAAAAGGAATATTGTGCATTTTTTTCAAATTGAGTTCTATTAATATTATCATACATTTATACATTAAATATATCCTTGCCACTTGTTGGATTACTATTCAATATTCATTTGAACTGAACTGAATTGTATACATTACAAAAACCGTAAATATAGGTGATAGTCTTAGTTTGTAGTAAAGTAGGAATGCTAAAAAAGAATGTAAATGTAACAGTTATGCAGATCAAGATTGTGCCAACAATGTATTATCGATTACAAATCATTTAAACGTTTCAATTAACAGTTTGTTTCTTCGTGCGATTAGTACAATAAAGGTAAAAAAGGAGTTGTTATTGGACTTGGTTTATCGTATGCTGCTATTTCGAAGTAGATAGAAATAAAATTTAAAAAATCTTATAAATTGATTTAATTCAAATTCTTTCACTATGCATAATACATATTCCGATTGCGATCGTTACTTTCCCTAGCCTGTTCATTGGCTAAACAGCATATTAACCGATTAGTCATATCTTCAAATTAGACATAGATCACTGCCATTTCAAGTATTGCAAATGCTGACCAGATTTAAATGATAAATAGATTTATGAGTGGGGTAGCCATTCATAGAGTCTAAGCTAAAATGAAAAAAAACGGGTAAAAATTTCCACGATAACGCGCAGATATATCTATTTCTATGTATGTACGTTAGAAGTTCCATCATTATTTCGCCACAACCACCTTCGAGATTCGAAAATGCATGCACAGTAATATATAGTTGGGTGTACAATGTTTTAAAGACATGCATATATGTATCACTATACATATTTTTGAATTTTTTATAACACTAATGGCACAGTTTTTTTAAACAACCAAATACTAAAATCTGATTAGTTCCCAATTGACGTCACTCATTCTGACGCAGTAGACTCCTACCGTAAATCTAACAAGTTAAAAACAAACTTTCTTCCTACTTATCATTTAAGCCTTGAATTTTAGAAATTTCTGATGCCAATTAAGAAGTCTGCCATTACAACATGTATCATTGATACAAACTACAAACACAATTATAGATTGCTGCGAGGAACAAGAATCACCATGTAGTACAGAGATTAGTACCCCAAATATTTGATCTTTTAAACGATACAGTTGTTTCATAACAATTTTAAGTGCAAAAAATCCTCATTAAAGTAACAACTGTTACACAGCAAATTGAATTAATTGTAATTGTTACACACTTAATGTCTTGTACTAAAGAATGAATAGTTAACCGGAAATATTAAAAATATCTTCGGTGTATTTATCAAAATAATCTTATCATTTTTCTTAATTGGTATATGGTATATGCAACACCTACAAATTATTTAATCGCCAATCGATCTAGGCTTCTACTTTCAATCCTGCACGTGTTCAATCAATGATTCATTTTACAAAACGGACATTAATGTAACGCCATTTTACCTTCCTGGAGGTCAAATGCATTGTTCTCATTCGCGTTTCTCATTTATTTCAAGAGCAAGCTAACAGTAAACGATAATGTAATGTTTGCGCCAATAAAACTACCAAGTAACTACTACTGCTCATCATTAACATGATATCTAGCCAAAACTGTGCAATATTATTTTTTTGCCGTTGATTCACTTACTTCCATGCAAAAAAAACATCCAACTATCAACCTTTCATAAAAAAAACATCATTATTTACCGCATTAAAATAAGTTATATAATTCTCACGATATTTTCATTTTCATACATATTTCTATCAACTATTTGATATTTGCAACAATTAAATTACCTATCTGTGAACTGAATACTGACCTCTTTCTTTATTACTCCGAGTCTATCTCTAAAACTGCAATGATGCGATATGTATTAAAACGAATGTCAAACGCATAAGTAGAAACACTGCTCTGGTGGTACTTATCACAAAGAAAAGTACTATCTTGTAGATAGTTGTAGAGGTTGAATAAAATATGCTAAACTGTTATGGAATATGGAGTAAAACTATTGGAATACATATCAGTTTAGATATTAACACTTTTTTGTGATTCCTATTTTTTATGATACTTCATTCAAGCAATCATAAGGCAGATTATGAGATTGTTTCAATTGTAAATCAAGTATCTTGTAAGCTAGACTTCGAGCTTATCTCCCATCATAAAGACCACACTAAAAATATTATGTATGAAAATTGCTCTCAAACGAATGAATGCGTGAACTGCGTATGTGAACTGTACCGATAAATGAAAATATATAACTAGTTACCCTTTTACTACCGTTACAGTTTATATTAACCAAAGCCATCACACATCCCCATAATCAAAGGCATTCATTTTTTTATTGAAACCTTCTCAAGGGACTTTGGTTACTTTAGTTTTAAGTACTTACAATTCTGTACAAACTACAAGAATTATGATTGTTATTACAGGTGCCTTCAAACTAAACAGCTCCATCATCACCACCACAAAAATGAGAGAGGTAATCTACTATTTAATGTATCACTAGACAATGTAAAACCTATTTGTTGGCATATTCATATCGCGTACTCTTTTGCGACATGACTTGTGACGCTGCATTATAAGCTTTTGCTCTTGTGTTACTGAGACACTGTCGACACGATGCATTTATTTTGAAGAAGTGAAGGAAAAGGTCTCCTTCTGTTAAGGAACAGAACAACAATACCAGCAACAATGAAACCGCACCAAACACAGCGTAGTCACAGTCGCCGCCACAAAAAATATAAAATACTCACACAACAATGATGTCCCTGCAAAATGCAAAACCTTTCTGATCTTATTCTCTTACATTGCAATTTAGTAAAAAGTTTACTACTAAAGAGCATTCATATTTTTTCGCTGACATAGGTAATTGTACCTACGTATAATAATGCATTGTTGCATTATTGTTACTACTATTATAAATGCATTCATCTATTCACTCGCAGTAAAAACGCTTTGATACAAAATTGCGGAGTAGCAAGTAGAATTACTATTATGGCATCTCATTTTACACCACCACCACCACACCATGCACCAGCATTAAGCATCAACAACAATACCAGCACCTTAATAACAACAATCACAAACCATTTATGATGCTGTAATATGGTAATAATGAAAAAAAGTGTTACGTCTACGCACAACACGCTTATCTTTCGCGTCTACCTACGGACATACTAAAAACACACAAGACAAGAACGCTGAAAATTAGCGTAATATCCTTCATATTTTTATATTCACATTATTCCACCCTGCAGTAAACTTAACTGAAACTGAAATGTATGTACATATATTATACTGTGATTATATATGAAAAATGAATGAATACTTTGTTATTTACTGATGTTGATGTTGTTGTCTTTCGAATTATGCATGTTATGTGAGCTGTGAGTTTATGTATGAGTATGATTTTTTTATGGTAACGTCAGTAAAGCAGTTATAATATGGAGTAAACTCACTTTCAACCACAAACTGCTCGGGATCACACACATCATCATCAATCTCATGCATTTTTTTTATTACCAGCAACAAAGTTGATTTGCGTAGGGTGATTTAAATTAAAAAGAAGTGAATTGGTGGAGTGGAGTAAGCCTAGCGGTATGACCGCTATAAAACAACAAATATATAAAAAGTATTAAAAAACCTCTCGTTTCATTTATCTCATCAAAATATAGGCAACTCTAAAAAGACGCATTGTGAACACGGTAATTCAATTTGGTTTAAGTAGTGTGGTAATCTGGTGTGGAACAAGAAGAAATTGTGTGTCCAAAAAAATTTGGCAAACAAGTGCTTAAAAGGGTACCTATAATAAAGCGTGAATTTATATGACAGTCAAGAGGATGTGTACATATCTGGATATTAAACCAAATTATGTAGGTATTAATTGTTTACAAAATTATCGTAAAAAATGGTTGAAGGTTTTTTCTTAAATTTAAAACACATCAAACTTGGCAGATAGCATTGCATTGTCATTGTTCTTGATTGTTAAGTTTTCAAGTTTTTAAAGTGCAATAAATTGACAATCAGAATCAGCACAGAACGGAAATAGTAGAAAAGGTATCTTGTTTTACAACAGACGTAAGAAGAAAATCAAAAAAGTAAGTGCTGCTGGTTTTGTCAAGACGCCAATCACGGTGGTACTTGGTGTGACGACCTTCGGAGGATGATGATTTTTGTAAAACTATGCATTGTTTTCTGTGATGTCTTATAAGATTTTTTGATAGATGAAAGTAAACGTGATTTACAAATTGTAAAAAGTGCCAGAGTCATTTGAAAGATTATAAGTTTATTGTACTACAAAAAATACATTAACTTGTTTTATGGAAGTTGAAAGAACAAAGACCGGACAAAAGTAAGCATCATCGTACAGAGAATGCTCAGTGTGTTATCATTAATTACATCATGAAGCTATTGATAAAACCAGCCAGTATGAAATAAGGATTTAGAAGCGAAAAGAAACACTGAATTTTGTTTGTCTTATCCTTTTAATTTCAGTGATGAACTAGTTTTCAGAGGAGGATAAACATAACTAACTGAACTGATTGCGGTGGAATAGTGTAACATGCGCTGAAGGTCGCTTTAAGATTTTTTATATTTTTGCACAAAATCGGCAAACTCATACTGTGCAATGGTATTGTGTAGACATGGATTCAAATGTTTTAATTGAAACTGGTGAGTTCTTTTGTGATTATGTGACTTGTATCAATAGCGTTGTTAATTGTGTTTGATAATTGATAATGAAATCAGCATGATATACATTTAAATGTAAAATGGTTATGGAAGAGTGATTATCCATCTTTGAAAATCATTTTATATTTTTTACCACCGGTTAACATTCAGGGTTACATGCTAAAGAAAAAAATGTTTTCATGTTGAAGGATTTGTGAAATAGGCATGCTAGTACTTTATAAAAAAATTGTATGCAAATTGTGGACACATTCTTCCAAATTGATGGTGCTATTTTTCCCGTTATACAGTATGAATGCATTATTTTGATATGCAAAATAATTGCTCGCTATATAATTATTAAAGAACACAGAACGCGTAAAATACATCTACATAAAGTGCCTCTCTTATTGAATGGAACCTTCAAAGGGTCACAGAAATCCCGTGGTACTACTGCCACCACTCATGGATAATGCTAATTGGGATTGAAGATAATGAACTCCATGCCTCATGATAATAAGGTAAGTTCATTCAAACCATGCCTTTTTACCCTTTATGTTCATATCATAACAATTCATCATAAAAATTTCCGTGTGTTATTGTTCATTTTAAGTGATTATATAATCATAATTAAGTACGCTGTTACGTGTTCGATACCAATGAATGTTATATATCATGACAGGCGTTTTTTGTAATAATAATGATAAGTTGACCACGAAGAAGAAGGTGTTCTACTCTTCCAACTCTGATTATTTGTCTTTCATTATTTTCATCATCATTATCAAGGAAGCAGGGAAGGAGTTGTCATATTCAGACAGCATTGCAGAATAAGAGTCCTCAGAATAGTAGACCTTAAAAATGTTTTGCCATGTTTTTGACAAAAAGGGTCCCAGGGATTCTGTATGCAAATGAGAAGCTATACTGGCAAACAAGAATAGAACTTGCAATTTTTTTTGCAAATTGAGTGGCAGGTTTTCGTGATGCCGATTGTTACATTGCATTGCACACACCACCACAAAAAAGATTCATTGAACCATCACAACCTGCAACATTTCACTGAATCCCAAAAAAAACTTTTAATGCATAAGGTAAGCTCATATGGCACCAACGAGAGAAAAAAATCCTTTTAAAAATAAGTATATTTTATGAATAATAATGAGAATATATTTTTTTGGCTGGTGCTATTTGACTCCTTGTTATATGTTGATTATTTTCTGTGTTACAATTCATTTTCTGTTTGTTGAACGATGATGGAGTCTGGCGTTTTTGTTCATAATGTCAAATCAGAGAGAAGGACCAAAGGAGCAGTAATTTCTAGGTACAGAAGGCCAGTTCTATCCTTTTAGAACTAGTTCCTCCTTGAATTGGAGTTCGCACCAAAATACTTTAACTTTGGAGCAATAATACAGCAGCAAAAATGAATAATCCATTTAAGTGAATGTCAGTTTTAGCTTATAATAATGGAAAATGTAGAGTAATAGTGGTACTTGCAATTGCAAACATGCACTTGTTTTTTTATCACCACCACAAACCGTCACCAACCACCACCGCAACTTTGACAAGAAATGTGACGGTGATGATGATCATAAAAATAAGGTGGTGGTGTTGGTAGTGGTTTTGCTCGTGAAGTACGAAACTGTTCAAGTGAACAAGTATCGTTCATTCATTTAGTTAAGTTTGGAGATTTTTTTTGGTGCAAGTTGCCATCATGTAATGTTGTATGACATTATCGCGACGATCGTGATGATGAGATGACGGTGCGGTGTATGCTGGTTGTTGTTGATCTTTGTCAGATCAGTAGACAGGCACTGAACTAATTCTTTTGGAAGGATATCAACCATTAAAAATGGAGGATATATTTATAATTTGCAGGAGGAGCAGGAGCCGTAAAATAATTTGAGGGGCGAACTTACCGTATACCTTCAGTTGCACTTAAAATGCATGAAACAAGCCGGTACAATGCAAGTGCAAGTTTGACTCTTAATATTGTACGGAGAGATCTGCTATAAATACCTAAAAAGTTGTGCAATAGGTAATATCATAAACTGGGAGTGCACGCACACTCAATGCAATCTTGTCAGGTAATAAAAAAGTGAGAAGAGTCTATGCACTTGGAGCAATGAGCGGCATCAAAGAAAGTACCTAATTGTTTGAAATGTACACATTAATCAGCGACAGCGACAAAGCCGACCCTTGGAATACCTATACCTGTATTATATTTTAGTGTTGCTGATAATAAGATAACAATAGAGACTATTTCTATAGTCGGAAAGTTAGAACTGTCAATATTTGTTTATTTTGGACATGAAAGAAATTTACTCTCAAGTTAATAAGTTACACCACTGTGTATGGATTTTCAAGTAATCTTATTTGACAGAGTAATTCTGATTGCTGTCCAACCAAATTGGACCAAGACGCTGAGTAATGTTACGGTTGTAACTTGAATTAAGATGGTAAATTTTGGCACAAATTTATCAGTTATTGTTGCCATCTATATTAGCTTCTCTCAGAGCCAGATATCAAGATATCCAAGAGTAGCTCAAAGACATAGTGAGAATCAATAAAATTGATTCTCAAAATTATCATTATAAGTTCCAATCTGAAAATATTCAATAGCTTTATATAAAAATTTTACATGCATCCGATTAAATTTCAAACAATTGGTTTCGGTGGGACAACAATGGATGTTACCAGCCTCTTATGATTAATGCATGCCATGTGCCATTTTCTTTAGGATAACTGCTTCTTTCTTTGAATGTTGAACATTGAACTATTACGCAACACTGCACCTGAGCTACCCCAATACATAGATTGTAGAGATGCCGATGAATTACATTATTGCAAGGCATTACATCTTCAATTCTAAATATTTATTGATAGAAACTTGTATGCTCATTTCATATTGCTTCTAAACCATAAATTAAAAATCTTCCTTCTTTAACATCATAAGTTGATATGTCTTGTGTCATTTTACCTCATTTGTATGAGGACCAGCAAGCAAATGGTGATATCGCAATAAAAGGGACAAGAGCAACTGATTGTATTGTATCTTGTTACAATACAATTATTATGTGAACGAAACTACTGTATGTACATGGTTGTTACAAGCCGATGAGACAAAGACAGCTTTAATGATTTCTACTGCTGATTGTTTGGTTCGGTGACATGTTTCGTTTTGGCTTCATTGATATGGATGGATGATGGCAAAGGGGCTGACAACCGATGATGTAGTAAGAACAACAATTATGAAGGAAGATCAATACAAACTATTGTTGTTGGTCATGTTCACCACTTAAAATTCAAATCAGCAATGTTTCTTGTGCCTGGTCTCACACAGAAATTCATAATTACTGATGATTCTGAGCAAAAGTTGACAAACCAATGCTCGTCAACTTGCATGAAATGAATGGAAATTCGCAATTTAGATAATAATCATGTTTTCAAAATAAAAAATTCAGAAAAATCTTCAGAGTAAACATTAAAATATATTAAAAAATTCATTCAAAATTCATTCAAAATATTTTGATTTGCAGGTGGACCACCAGCATTGTTAATCGTGATGTGAGTTTTAATTGTAATTTTCAATTGCATTAGCGAAATTTATGTTTTCATGAGCAAACAACATGAGTATGTACAACTGATATTGATAATTATTCAAGTGTACCACTCCACACACCCTTCGACAAAGTGATCTTGGTCAAAGAAGCAATTAAACTTCCTTGCCTTCATTAAAATGTTCCTCTGCTACCAAATTACTCGTGCACACTATTGAACAATGAACAGTAGTGCCGTCGTCGTCGTCTCATGAAAATTTGCACGCAGTCATCAAACTACAAAATTTCAATTAACAATTTAATGTCACATTTAACTTTATGAATATGCACATCAAAGAAAGAGGACTCATTTTAGCCTAATGAAAAATGTACATATTTCAAAAACACATAAAGTCAAATGTATCTTTGCTTTGCTTGTAACATACATAATTCGAATTCTGTACGCGTAATAAAATATTTGTATGTCATGTATGTGTGCTAATTTTTTCCAAATTTTCAATATTACATCAGTTAATTTACAAACTCACATATCCACTAACTACTGCTGTCGTTATCGTTAATACTAAAATAGACATATGCTGATAATGGCGATGATGAGATGATCAGTAACATCCATGTGTATTCAGTCATTCTTTTGGGAATATTTATTTTTTCCAACTGTCCTCCTTGCTGCTGAAAACATGATTTTTTTCTTTTTGAATCTTCTTGCCTAAGAACTTGTCGTATCGATCTCATAAGTGTTGTTGTGGTGGCAGGTATTACTTAACTTATGAATTAGCGTTGTAGTCGTGGTGTGTCAATAGATTCCAACAAAGACCATTTTAATATACAAGCTCAGTGTACAAAGAGGCGTACAATCAAGCAAAGTTGATTTTTTCCACAGAAATTCGTGTTGTTGTGTGTGTAAGTCAACTTGAACTCTTAAGAGGGAAATTGGTAATTATTATTAGGCACGTTGGATGATATAACATTTTAATAAAAATGTATTGCCAAACTTAAAATTATAGTGATATTACGTAGCAAAAAAACGTAATTTTTGACTGATACATAACCCATCCAACCAAAGATGAAAGAACGACACATGATATTCCTTTGTGAATGTGGATGAAAGCGACGTGCTATATGTGTTGAGCTAAAAATATATAGTATTGAGGATAGGCTCTTTTAATGGCAGGTACTAATACAAATGACTATGACCTTATAGAGGTATAAAGGAGTTATCATTATAATCATAGATCATCGGTTAAAGTGTTAAGCTGTAATCTACCACTAATAAATTTTGTAGCTAAACTTTGTTCCATTAAATGCAAGTTGCGTGAAGTGGTCAAGTATACTATAGCGTGGCTATTTTGCGTGTATAAAACTTGCAAGGAAAGGTAATTTTAGGTATTTGGGTACAAGAAGATGCTGCAGTGGAATAATCAAATGAAGTCAAATTCGATTTTACCCACTGTGATGTCACATACACCACCCTTTGAGATTACAGTAATGTAATTTTTACCACATAAAAATCTCGTTAGGTAGATTTTGAAAGGGGAAAATACTAATTATAATTATATTATAAAATATAATTTTATGATTATATGAAGTGAAGGTACATGTATGCCTTGTGGCAAAAAAGAAGTAGAAAGGGGCAAAGGGTTAACATTTTAAATGAAATCATCTTTCGTGTCGTGTCATGTGTGGGTTTTTTGATTTGACGATCGGCGGACTTGCAAAGATCATATCTTAAATATGTCATGCTTGCAAAATGCAACAACAAACAAAATAGCGAATAGTTAATCAGACATTAAATTGGCAAAACACAATGCGGTAAAAATAAAATAGAACAGAATGCAAAAATGGAAGCTTGTTTAATGTGCAGTCTAGTTCGGCACTATTTGATTTCAATTTGTGTTTACGAGTCGGTTGCATTTTACATTACCGTGTCACGGAATATGTGTACTTAAATATATGTTTATATTTCTATGCATTTATTTTTCGTGTCATTTTATTTATGTCTTATGATTATAGTCATGATAATACTCTATAACTCAAACATATATGTATATTTACCACGGAAGAGGAACTCTGTGGGAGACGCGACGCGAGCCACCAAAAACACAAACCAATGAAGATCATGAAGATCCTGTTGTTTGTTTGCTACACATTTGGAATTAGATTGTTCCGTTTTGTATTTGTTCAGTTGTGGTGGGTGCTACGACAATTTTTGTCTTAGATCATCATCATCAAAATATTATACATTTGTGTAGTCTTTATCGTTTTGGTCTACTTTTTTGTTGCAGACACTAAACTTTGTATGCTACAGTTACAAATTGTACTTATTAGCACACATTCTCGAAAACTATTCATACATACATAAACAGGTAAGTGAATGCAAAAAAGGGAGACATGGTACATGTACATACTACCAACTACCTACCAACATGAAAAAACACGATAAACTCAGCATGAAACCCAATGTCCAACTGTCCAAGTTTTAGTTTGCACTTTGCACCTTAATGCCACAATCACAATCAAAGCTGCAGACAAAAAATGCATTGTAAAATTGCTAAAGAAAAAAATGTCATCGATGCAATGTAATATGTAATGATGATTTTTTGGTTTGGTTACAACAGGAGGAGAGAGTTTCCTATTCCTACCTTCTTATCTGTTTGGTTCTTTACAATAAATTAGAATTAACCCAAGTTGATTGTTTGTTTCTATTTTCGATATTCATTCTTTTCATGTCAAACTCCGTCAATATTTGAGATTGGATCACCACAGACTACAGAGACGGCCATAAACAAAATCCCAACCCAGAATTCTACGAATGAATGGGTTTGCTTAAAGGCATTTTGTATGTGACTTAAGCTTTAACCAAATCAAACTGAGCATTATTTCGAGCATGCATGT
This sequence comes from Entomobrya multifasciata, assembly GCA_034693345.1. Lineage (NCBI taxonomy): Eukaryota > Metazoa > Arthropoda > Collembola > Entomobryomorpha > Entomobryidae > Entomobrya > Entomobrya multifasciata. Next base: position 20,767 of record JAQFXM010002920.1, read on the forward strand.
TAACAATGCATGCGGCTTGTTCTTATTTAACGCATTATTGCGTTTTAACATCGAAGCCTTTTATACCCTTAAAAGTCAAGTCACAACTAGAAAGGTGCACTGTTTAATTCTGATTGTTTTGGTAAATAGTCACCTAAAAAGTAAACATTTTTGTATGTGCACACTTCCCTCTCTATTAATCCTATTGTTTTCCTGCCTAAGAGGTTTCATTTTCTAGCTTTTCTAGGAAGATGACCACTTGTCTTGTTGTGGTGGCCATAATCTGTAATAATGGTGTTGGTAATCCCAAATATCTGAAAGGTGAGTGCAGTTATTGTACAACAACGGCACTTTACTTAAAACATCAACAATCAGATGATTATAATGATGAGCATGAAATAACAATGTTTTGTTGGTCCACCTATTATTTTAGAAATATATATACCATACCCAATAACCCAGTACCTTTAATACCTAATGTACATGTATGAGTGTGGGTAGAAAAGGATTGTAGAGCTATTGGCAAAGCTTTTGCCTAAATTGTAATTTGTAATGGAGTAATGTATGCACATAGTAATTTTAAGTGGGGCCCTGTCAAAAAAAGACGTATTAATAACAACAACGAAGATCGTCAAACCTCAAGCAGGTACTAAAGTTATTATAATGATATACCATCATGCCTAAAAATGCGGTATAATGCTAATAAATGACCATGCGTAAATGTATAGTGGTTGCTATTATGTAACTGCTAAATTTTAAAAATCAATCTTAACTTGAAGTCTTCAAGACAAAAAAATCAAGTCTCGTCTCTTCAAGCTCCAAAGAACAAACTAATCTAACATCAAATTTTTCTTCTTCCTTTCTTAGTGGTGGTAGTGGTAAAACAAGAGGGACATCTTAATTAGAAATAATCATCAATAATGAAATGACACAAGTGGATTCTTCGAATACAAGATACAAGCACCTACCAAAGCCACACAAGGCACAAGGTACTTGTGCACAAATTATATGCAAAAGCACTTAAGGCATGGTGGGATTCATTCATACTATTGTGTAAGCACCCAGGGGATTGTGGCTAAAACAAAAATGTCACATGGCTCATGTTATCTCACGAAAATGATGCGATATGATAATCAATTGTGGTATTTTATAATGCCTTTACAAATCACTTTACTTTGGGGAACAGACAGAGACAACCAGGCCCGTAGCGTACATTTTTACGACCTATTGCAACTAAGGAAGTCCGGCCTTATTTTATTAAAAACGTTTAAAACAAATGTTTAAAGCAAGGCTTCAAAATAACTATTTGAAATATTTGAACATTTTAAGCTACACAGGGGAGTATCTCACCACCAAACTCATCTTCATTCTCGTATCCTCATAAGGGTTCCCCATGTATTTTGCCATTTACGATTGTCGCTTGGCAAATTTAAATTTTTTAAATGGGAAAAATACATGGGAAGCTAGTGAAAAAACGATACTGAAGATATGAGTCTGGTGGTGAAATAATTCCTAGTTTGTCATTATTATAAAATTATATAGGAACACGTCTTCACTTTACAGGAGCAAACTTTGCAATCATCCCATCATACTGAATTTTCTTCTTCAAATTGTTGTATACTCAATTGACAAAATTGCTAAATTACTCAACCTTTTCTGTCCC
>JAQFXM010002921.1:0-22403 GCA_034693345.1 Entomobrya multifasciata
GTATTTGAAATCAGACTATGTATGACTGAACTCGGATAGCACTGAATAAACACCAAGACATTACATTACATTACATTACATTTCGCCTTTGCCCATCATTCCTTTCCCTTAAAGGACAAAATATCTAACAGTCCATACTTAACAAAACCCCTAATCAATCTACATGAATCCCTATTCCCCGACAATTTAAACACCAAAAAATTGGTAAGGAGATTGGGCCGTTTTTTTCTGGACTGTGTGGGATTTGGGGTGGGGTCAAGGTGGACAGGGCAAGTGGGATTTAGCAAAGTTGGCGGTTTTGTATTGGAGAGTGTCCAAAGTTTAATGGCGTTCTATCGAAAATCCAAAATAAATCGATTTGATAGATTATATAAGATAGATGGTTTTACTTGGTAAGTTTCTTCGATTGGACAGTGGCAAATTTGAAGAGCTGTGGAAGATACCCTGAAGCTTATATTTTTGAAGACATTCGCATTCGAATAAAACTGGTATTGGTTTAAGAGATGAATAATGTTCCTGGCGGCTGTCTTAGGAGAATAATGCGTGGGTGGTGCATGTGGAACTTGGCTCAAATGTTCTTATTCTGCTACACCAACAACTGGTTACTAGTAACAATTTACGAAATGAGGACAACATTCAAATCAGGTTACCTGTGTTGAAGACGAAAACAATGAAAATGTTTATTAGTTTTATATAAACGTGAATAAGCCCAGCTTAGAAGTAAAATATGCATGTAACTTGGATAATTACCTTAGATCAATCAATGGTCAAATTACCTTCCACGCAATGAAGACAATAAAGTAATAACAATGCTTATTCTCAGAAAAATTCAATTTAACAAAATGAATAGGTAAGTATGACTTTTAAAATTAAAACAGAACTAAGATTTAATTAAAATAGCTAGTTTGTTGAAATTTACCGTGTAAAACCGCGATAAAACTCATTTATAATTTAAATGCTGACAATTTTGTGGTACTCAGCTTTACTTATGAACACAACCAGCTGATAAGCCAGCTAGATATTTAAGTGAACAAAATGACTGCAACAAAACTAGTGAAACCGAATTTAAATAGTAGTACTTGTTTGTACTATATACCCATGATGATAAGTAATATATACTATGTAACTGAAATTATTATTGAACTTCCTGAACTTGAACTGAAACTTCCATCAACGTCATTGGCGATGACAAATATAGGAGTATTTATAAATATCTCTTGACCTTTGCCAAAATAATCTTGTGAAAACCTTCAAGTGTTCTTGTAATTTTCACAATTTGAAGATGTATATCCCAAGTCTCTTGGATGAAATGGGAACATTATAACTAAAAAATGCACAAAGTCACCTAATTGTCTGGATTTCCACACTTGTTTAGAAATGTGAGCAGCAGGTTGATTAGTATACATACATGACATTTAATTGTTGTGCAATCCCCACACCACTGCACCAGCCGATATTCTAGCAAGTTGACTCAATGAAGAACCACAAATTACGCACCAGAAACTATTTTCTTGTTGATGGTGTAGTTGACTTCCTTCATTTTTAATAATATTACTATTTTTTAATTAGCTAATTTAGATAAGTGAAGTATTGAATTATTGAAATAGAAATTGATTTGCTCTTTAAATATTTCTTTTGTTATGCTGCTTATGTGACAGTAGTTAATGAAAAGCTGATCAGCTGGCTTGTGTTGACGTTTTTATGCAGATGGAATTTTTCACGTTGCTGATAAATTGGATACAATGATAATTGTTTTTAAAGTATTTCTATTATCATGTAGTGTGATTTCCGTTATGCAATTAATTTAAGTTATTTCTAAATATAGTTTTAAAGGAAATATATAGGAAATATTTAATACAGTTCGTTCATTAAGTTTGCTGTAAATTGGAAAGTCATTGTGGAAAGTGTAGAAAGATTTTAAAAACTAATCAATTTACGTTTAAAAGATTACGAATGTTTCTGACAATTTATTTCACATACCATCAAAATATTTTCCATTCATATTACTGTAATTTTCCGAACGTTTTTTAAAATTATTTTATTATTACGGTCAATTTTATTCAGGCTCATATTGCTTTAGGGCATAATAAAAAGTTGCCTACATATAAGCAGGTCTTACCGAATTACATTGAATTAGTTAATTAAAATTAGTCTTATTCATTTTTAGAAAACTTATAAAAACTATGCTTTAAAAATATGTAAATGTTGAATATGTATGAACCTACTAGATTTCACATTGCATTAAAAATTAATCATTTTGAATTTAACTAAAAGTAATCACATTTATAAAACCATTACCTCTCTCGAAATCATGTAAAGGGGTCAACTATTTAGGCAAGTTACACTTGGAAATATCCCACGGACACACCTCCCGAACTTGTGATTGCATCACACCTTCTTTATAAATGCTTATCCGATACTTTTGTTTAAGAGAAGACTCGTTAGCCCTTTTTGTATGACCCAACATACTAACGACTTGTAAAATCTTCAACTTCGGAAATTTTTCAAAAACATTTGATGCAGATCTCTCCTTACTTTTCACCAGTCCCAGGAAGTTGACTTGTTGTCGTTTCAACAAGTTGTAGTACTCTTTCCCTTTCTCCTCATCAAAATTGCAATCTGCAATGACCTCAATACTTTCAAGTTGACTTGATGAATGTAGTAAAAAATCCAGGCTAAAGGGAGATTTAACAATTAATTTTACCCTCTTTAAACACGACATTTGAAGTGCACTGCTGACCAAACTTGCCTCCAGGCACAACTTTTTATCCTCTTCAGTTTTAGCAACTGGCATTTGCAAAACCAAATTATTCAATGAGCCCGTCCACTTGTTACTAATCATCTGAAATACCCTTGACCACTCTACAAAATCCGCACTGGGGTCATACAAACAGTAAAACTTTTCCAGTTTCCAGTTTGCAGCCATCACAGAGTTTTCCAATTGCTCAAATTGTTCCTTTGACTGAAAGTTGACTGACAACTCCTTTAATTGAGGAAGATAACCTGCTGAATAAATGTCAAAGCCTACTCCGTTGCCACCTCCGTTACATTGAATATTTACAAGTTGAGTTACTCCACCTCCACATCTGCGAACAAACTCGTTAAATATTTCCGGAGATATGAAGGAGTTAACCTCCACAAATTGCAAATTCCTCATTTCAGGGAGTGGATGTCGGTTAAAATCTTCACGCAATGCTTCAACAAATTCCTCACGAATGCCAGTTCTGAAAACTTGTGTGCACTTTAATTTAAACGTTTTTAAATTAGGCATAAAAATGAGCCAATCTCTCAATTTTCGGTAGAATGAGACCCGATCATTGAAATTTTGGTCTTTAAGATCTAAACTGCAGTGCCAAAAGTTTTCTCCATATTTTTCCAGTAATGTTGACATTGCTTCACGAACCATTTCCTGATGTCGACCTAATGTTCCAGCGGGTCCTGAGTTCACATCGTTAAATTGTATTGACCTTCGATGGAAGGTATTGACTTTTATAAAATTTCTATAGTCACCAATTGCTGCTTCAAAATTACTGAGAAATGGGGGAGGACATCGGAAAATGTTGGGTTCTCTCATGGACATTTTCTTGCCCCCCAAATTTTGAGTTGGTTCATTTTGATCATGTTGCATTGATGTGTAGCCCTTGGTGCCTTGGTAAAAGGTTTGAAAAGCTTGATTCCACTCGTAACACACCTCTTGAAGCTTCAAAATATCTTTCAGCTTGAATACTGACTTGGCAGTAGATCTTTCAATTTCACCATAAGAGTCGTCATCATCATCATCATTCTCAGAGCTTGAACTCTCATCGGAGTTAGAATACTCTTCGCAACTTGAACCCTCATCATCCAGATTTATTTTCCCATTTCCCAGCCAATTCACTAAAATGTCAAGAACTTTAGGAAAGAGGAAAAACTTCCTTTGGTTTTGGAGTAACTTCCGGAAATACAGTGAGGCCAATGACCAGTTGATAAGGTTGTCATTTGCAGCCTTGGACGTGTCTCCAGTATTCCTCGCAAGAATCATTAGCCAAATCTGAAAAAAATCAAACAAAATGTAGTTAGTAATTAAAAACATTTATGGTTACACAATGTTTGGTTATAGATAATTAGTGTAATATATATTTAGTATTCTTCTTTACTTCTTCGGGAAAAATAGTTAACAGTTGATTAGCCTCCCGGTTCTGCTCGATTTCCTGGTTGAAATCGTTCAAATAATCGGTTTTACTTGTCGATACTCCCGAAAGTTTGTTGTTTGTAGCCATGATAGTAAAATAAATAAATACAACCACAACAGTTAATTTTTACTAAAATGTTTTTCAACCTCACCTGTACTGAATAAACCAGAAATGAATATGTGGTGTTTTGTTTACATTTCAGTAGGTTTTCCAGACACAGTGCAGAAAACAAGGCTGATAAAATCAGCTGGCTCTGTCAAACAATAGCTCAGCTGACATAAGACTAGTACAAAGTTTGCGCAAGGAAATGAATCAATCTTTTGATACTTTTATAAGATTTCCTCAGATAAATTTTATGTAAGGAAACAACAATTACAAATTAATAGAATTTTAAAAATGGAAAACCCTGTTAGTAATTGTGAAGGCAAAAGAAAATTAAGCAGTAAAAGTGTCCCAATTCATCATATTATACTATGCTTTATAAAGTCAGTGCAAAACGAATAGAAACTAATGAATATTCGAGAGTAAATTTATAGCTCTAAAGTCGGTGGTTTGTGCTACAAGAATTTTAGCGACTTTCAACCACGTTTAGACAATGTCATAGACCAAATGCAAGGAAACGTGTGCAATGTTAGGTTATATGTGTTAGCCAATTAAGATAACATGATAAACTATCATGGAACAAATTATGTAGTTTTAACAGTTGTGGAAATACTTGAACTCCACGTTTTCTAGGCACATATGGGAACATGCCGGGATATTGGAAAGGGAATGTAAATAGGGAGGAGGGGAGGATGTGAGAAGGAGGCAAATGGGACGACTTTTACGAAAAAACTGCTTTAAAACTGACTTAAGGAAATTTTTCATGGAGGAATGAAACCGCAAGTTTGTGACTTTTATTGTGGAAAGGGATATTGGGACGTATGAACATGGAGGGATCATCATATCATTGTACATTTTGGGAATACTGGAATTGGAGAGAGAGATTGTGAAATTTAAGTAAGCGGTTTTGGAACTCCAGAGTATTTAAAGTACTAAGCGCCTCAAATTTACACACTCAGAAAAGAAGACTTTGCCAGCAAAATGAAGTCATATTTTTTTACGTAAATTTAATATTTAGCCAAACAAATTGAAGAATAAAAAATGATTTAAACTTATAACATTATTAGAAACATTTAAGTAAAAGTACTTTAATAAATGATTAAATTGAGCAATATAAAAAATTGGGTTAAATTTATACTTTTCAATTAGATTTCAGTTTCTAGTAAAGTAGTGTAGGCTGATAACACTACTAACGTAAGCCAACTGCAGTTAAATGCGCTGAGCATTTTTCACGTGGTTAATATTCGCAATTTTCTACTTTTCCTTTAATGAAGCTGGTTGATCCAGATCCAGGCCCACATCTGTTGACCAGTGTTCCATTAAAACAGTTGTGATCGGAACTATTCTGCCAATGTAACACATTCTAAAGCCATTCTTCTCTTTAAATTGTGGTACAATCCATGTGACGGCAAAATGTAACCTCGAACACAAATAACAAAGTACTAAATATGTTTTTAAATGACAAATTATTCAGTTATTCTAGCAGGAGTATTTATAGCAGGTATTTGCCAATCAAAGAAAATTCGAAAGGTTGAGTTAATTATTTACACGAGAAAGTTACAAGTGCTTTCCTGTAATAGGAAAAACTCTGTAGACCCGCCTAAATTAAGTCTCTTCATTCTAGATGACCGATTCCATTTAGAAAATAAAACGGATGTAGACAAATCATCCTCACCGAAAGGACAAAATTTGAACCGTTACTTCGTTGCGTTGACTCTGATGTTGTTGCTTGCAATAATCGTGTTGTGCGTAGAGATGCTTTGTGATTGCATTTATTGCAAGGCACGGTAATGTTGTCAATCGGATTATGGGTTGTTTACATCTTTGGAAAAGATGTAAACATGGTAGAAATAAATTTATTGTCTCTTTATTTTTTGGACGATGTTCAAGTAGCGTAAATACTATGTGTAATTAGTGGTTATTTAAAGAAACGAGCTTTGGAATAAAAAAATATTTTATCAAAATCTTCATAAAAAAATTCTTCATAAACATTTTTCAATCAATTTTGTTTCCAAAGAAAATGTGCTGATTTATACAACCTAAGTGCGTTTAATGGAAACAAAGCCTATGGTTAAACAAAAATCATCACGTGGTTTTTAAAAACGGCACGAAAATTATCGTTGGATATTGGGCATTAAAACGCTCATGGCATTCAATTTAACACCAATCCGGCACTAGGAATACATCGACTAGGTGACCAAGTCAACCAACCATTTGTGAATATAAGAGATAACCCATTGTGCAAAATTTCAGTTATTATACGGACAATGTTACGAATTCGGTTTTGGCTATTGTCTCTGTTATTCATCATATTGACTTTCGGAGGACATTAAACTCAAACAAAACCAATGGAATTACAAAATACTTATGACATGAACTTTTGAGTAGTAGTTTTTATTTTTTTCCATCTTTAGTTTGGTGTTACGACAGTTTTGTGCAAAAAGTAAGGACGGTTGGAGCTGCGTGTTAACCAAAAACCAGATACACAATTGTAGTAGCAATTCTGTTTGTTTTGAAGGGATCAAGAATGGAACAGAAATTTATCGACACTGTCAGTCAAAGTTTGCAATGAATCAGTCGTTGAAATGGTAGGTAAAATTGAGGAAAGTGGAATGCATTGTGACGATTTAATAGAAAATGAAACAATGTACTACTGCAAATTTTCTTTTTGCAACATCATATTCAAAACACCGCATACATTTGAAGTTGGCGAAGAAGAATATCACAGGGCAGCAGAACAGAGATGCGTTGATATTAAAAGTTGACGTCAAATAAACGGCACATATGTTTTTGGAATTTTTTGACTAAAACCAAAAACGATCAAGTTGGAAGTCATAAAACTATCGCGAATTATTGGGAAAATAAAATTATTTATTAAATGCAATTAATGCAAAAAAATAAAATCAAGACCGATGCATTTTACGCAGGTTGATAATGGTTTAAAAAATAAATGACATTTAAGCTTTATTTTAAACAGTTAAATATTACAGCAAATTATTAAGGTATTTTAAATCATACATTTACTTACAAAATTTTCGTAAAAGTATGATGATCTGTCAATACATATTCATCGATATTTTTTACACCAACATGAGCAGTTTAAAAAATCAACATTTCACTATCGTTATGGTTTTAAGTGTTTTCGTTTGTGATTGTCCAAAACTTTTCCAAGTTGAAATGTTTTGGAGCAGCGTGCACATTTAAATGGTTGTTCATCCGTATATGTTTTCAAATGAGCAATTACACCAGTTGCTGTAGGAAATCGTTTTACACAACAACGTTTCGTGTGAATTTAGATGTACAACTTTGTGCTGTTTAGTGGCAAATACTTTGTCACATTTATCGCATACACGATAAATCTCAATATTTATGTGGAGATTTTCGTGTATTTTGTAATTACTCCTATGTGAGAACTTTTTTTCCACAATGATAGCATGTAAACGGGTTTTCACAAATATGGTTTCGATAGTGGCGAAAAAGTTTTTGCTCGACAGATTTTATTTCATCACAAAACAATCACTGGTGCACTTTATTACTATTTTGAGTTTTGGTTTCCATATTAGATTTATAAGTAATGTAAACTGGTGTTTGAAATTGTAATCTTGGTTATCCACAAAAATGGATTGTCAGCCTAAAACAATCCCATACTTAAATTCACGGACGTATGCTACAACAAACCATTTCAGTGGATTTGAACGAGTTTAAGTATTAATTGGTTCTAACATTACAGTAAAACTTTACGTGATCTTTTCATTTGTTTACTGTTATAGGTAACTCGTGCTTGAATGTATGTTTGATTGTGTATATTTGTATGGTCAAGCGCACCTAAGATTGTGAATACCACCTGTTGATTTCAATGTAAAGCGAACATATGTTAATATCACAACGACTACTTGTTGTCCAGTACCGATATGCGTATGGGGCCGTTCACTATGCTGCCAAAAAAATAATCCAAGAAAATTGACAGCAAAGCAATTTAAAATTAGCTCTAAATGGTTTAATGAAAAAATAACATGAAATAAAAGTTTTGGAATGAAATATTACTGTTTTTAAATATGGCTGAACCAATACGAATTTATTGATAAAGGATAATGCATTGGATGAAATGAGGGAAATAAAATTGTTCTTTCGTAGTGTATGCAGGCATGTTATTTTTGAGATTCTCATGACAAGTTTATAAAACTGCATTTTCTATTTTGTGTACATAATAGTCGATATATTGATCGGAATGGTAATATTTATGATTTTATTTGTGTGTGAATTGCTTATTTTGGTGAATGTCTTAGTTTGGTGCGTAGTCGCGACAAAAAAATGAGATTTATTTGCACATTGTACAAAATGAGTCGCTCATGGGTCTTCAATTGGAATAAAATCATAAAAACGTTTAGGTCTTAATTCATCGAGGAAACGCTGCAATGGCATATTATACACATTTCTCAAATTTTCGTCTTTTACTTATCAGAACCATTAGGTCACAAGTATTTAGATCGAAATAAGAGAAATAACCAGACATTTCATACATAAAACAGAATAATTCACTGCTTCTTATTAAACATGTACAAGCTCAGCAATTTCAATACAATTTTTTTCAGACACTTGGTGTACAAACTGAGGAGATCCACGACAATCCATGTTATTTGACAATTAGGATTTTGAAAATGTAATTACCATACACTAGTATACATGTCATGACAATTCGTCGGTTCAGATATTCTTTTTGTGGGTATTTTCATTACACCTGGTTGGTTTTCAATTCTACAACATGAAAACAATCATTTACCCTGTGACTTATATTGATTGAAAATATTTTTTGGTCAGTGAATCTTTTGGGTAACACTTTTTTAAATACATATATTTCAAGCTTACATGTTTTTGCAACCGCAAAACATGTCAAAAATGATTTTGTGGTGACAATAATTTTTATTTGAGATAATGCATTTTAGTGGCTTTAAAAGCGAACTGAATAAATATCCATTATACACGCACACTTATCCATCATCATAAATATTTACCTTTGAATCTCTTCTAATTCTAGCATTCCTTAGAGAAAGCTTAAATTACTAAATATTCAGTCCTATTGAATCAGACGAATAACTACCAGAGGATTGCAGTCTAACTGAATTTACAATTTATTTTATCACTTTTTGTACAATCATGTGATAAAAAAGGGTCTAGGCCCCTTGCTAACATGCCGGTTTGCTAACATGGACGTTTTGCTAACATAGAAGTTTGCCAACATCCATTTTGCTAACATTTCGAGTTGCCAACATTCCAATTTGCTAACATTCCGATTTGCTAACTTCTGTTTTGCTAACAATGCAGTTTGCCAACAGTTTAACTTGCTAACAGTGGAAGTTACCAAAACAGACTGGGGGTACACAATCAACTTAGACTGTACTCAAATTAGACTGTACTCAACTGAAACTATAGTAGCTTGACTTACGATTCTCTTTCATTGTACTCGTTTCTTGGCGTAGTTCTCCAAGAGCCTTTTTTGCAAAGCGTGCTTGTCCTCAACTTAACATAACATTGACCCAAAAACTGTCAAAGAAGTACCAAACCTGACCCATAATATTGCAACCTAACACTCCCATCGAAATATAAACGAGCCAAACCTTACTTAACGAATTACTACCCAACACTGTCATCGAAACATAATTTAACCACGCGAAGCTAAGCTAACCTAACTAATTCCAATCCAACACTTTCGACGAAATATAATTGAATCAATCTAACCTAACCGAACCTAACCTAACTATTTGCAACCCAACACTGATATCGAAGTATAACCAATCTAAAAAATGTATGTTAAAAATGTATGCAATGTTAGCATTTCGAATTGTTGGCAAATTGAAATGTTAGCAAAATGGGAGTTAGCAAATTGGAATGTTGGCAAATCGTAATGTTAGCAAAATGGATGTTAGCAAACTTCTATGTTAGCAAAACGTCCATGTTAGCAAACCGGCATGTAAGTAAGGGGCCTGTAACGATTCTAGTTAGTTAACTATGATAGTTTTTGCAGGGTGCAGCTGGTATTTTACAAGGGATATGATTATCCATTAGCACCTTTTTATTAGGAACGTGTTAATTACTAATTAGTTAAACCAAATTAATTACTTAAACTAATTGAACATTTTGAAAGCTGTGATCAATGCATTGGGATATTGTTTTCGTGTAATTCGGAATGTACGCTAGCATAAAGGAGGAGTGGGTTTTTATATAATTGGTGATATGTATATAAATGGAACATGTAATCGAATACTTTGGAACGTGTGATCGTCTAATTTGGAACGAGTGATGGAAAAGTTTGAACCGTTTAGTACGATAATTTATAACGTGTAGCAGAATAATTTAAAAGTGCAATAGAACAACATGAAACCTGTAATAGAACCATTTAATACGTGTAATAGTATAATTTATAACGTGTTATTGAATAATGTGTTTCGTGAAACCGAATAATTCGAAAAGAGAGACTAAAATAGTTTGAAATATGATATGTAATAACAAAAAGCAAGGATTTTTGAAACATGGAATCGAAAAATTTGGATCCTGTGATCGAATAATTTGGAACGTGTAATCGAATAATTTGGAACGTGTAATCGAATAATTTGGAACTTGTGATTGTATAATTCAGGACGTGTGATCGAATAATTTGGAACGTGTGATAATATTAATCAGCTCTCTAAAATGTGTCTTTGTTGCCGGACATCGTCATACAACTGGCTTCAAATTCTCATTTCAAATGCTTTATTGTCGTTATCATTATCATAACTCTAAGCGTCACTACTTTATAATGCTCAAGCATGATATCCCATTTGCCTCACGGTTCTGGTTAATAACTTCAATACCCTTATGCCTAATTAGCACCATTACAACGGATCAGTTCTTGGTATTCACCTCTCAAGTCAATATTTTAATGAGAAAAAGTGGCGTACCCGATTGCTAATTTTCCAATTTCACTAAACGTTAGTATCTGTCGTAAAATCATCATGTTCCTTCGTTTCTCTGGTTGGTAGAGGATCATGTTGCCGCAAGCTCCCCAGTGGTAGCTGGTAATTGAAGAGCGTGCGATTTCACGTTGCAGTTTGACTTCTCTTTCGAAAGTTACTTGTTTAAGCTGTACTGAGCACACCGACACAACCAACACCTCTCCAACACTTACAAACATAAAATACGACTGCTGCTATGACCATTCATTTCTGGGCAATCAGCCACTGGTAAATATAATATGAAGGAATTGTTTAATAAATTGGTATTTTTTTAGTAATTGAAACTGCTCAATGTCGTTTACTAGTTTTCATTGTTCATGTCTTGATCCAGCCCAACACAAAGGAGTAAAAACGAATTTCTGGTGATTTGGTACTCCTAATTTAAGTATCAATTTGTAATTCTCGGCGAAACCTCAAATTTTAGAAATTAAATAGTACAATGCCATATTTTGAAATTCCAAATTCAAATTTACTGGTGTGATGACGGAGCGAATCTTGAACTGTTCTCAACTTGTCAACAACAATACATGCGGAACATCACATCCACGTAGCTACTTTTCATGTCAGTCAATGACTTATTTCATTTTACGGCATTCGTTTTTTCTTTGTCCATTTATTACCTTCAATTTCAAAATCCCATTTTTCCGTGCGTCTTATCCCTATTTGTGACACAAAAATTACATAAATTGATCTATACAACAAGAAATTGTATTTTTCCTCTAAATAATTATTGATTTCAACCGACAACAAAGGTAATGTAGCATTACTATGATTTGTAACAAGTGTTGTAAATCTTGAAGCATAGATATAAATATTGAACAAAATATATTATCATGGGATCCTACCCAAAAACTCAAGAAGAAAATATAATGCACATTAAAAATTCTGTAATATAGTGGCTCAAGATACAATAATGGATTTAAATGTTCAAGGGAAGAAAAAAATCGATTTTACAGGTTTTAATCTTCATGAACATGACTACATAAAAATTTGTACATTTCAACCATTATATTTCAACATAATATTATTCGATCGAAGCTAAAAACAAATGACTATCATACTCTTTTAATTCATGTAGAAATAGAAAATAATGATTAGCTTTTAACAAATTACGTGTTCGATTATGTTCAAAAGTAATTAGTAATATACAATTCACAAATCAATATCCTGTACAATACGTAAATAATCAATTTTAGAAAGTTGTTTTAACTATTTTTTAAAACAGGTACATATAATAACGAGCTACGTAATACATGAATATTGCTTACTTTGCCAAAGCGTTTCAGGATTTTAAAAATTACAAAATTTTGTGTTGAAATCTGGTTGATTTTTCTAAAAAAACTAATATTTTCGTTCCAGAATTAGCTTCATGGTTTCCAAAAGTGGTAATTTTTAAATGCATTTTTTACAATAATCAACATGACAATTGGTTTAACTAATAAGTACATATTTATCGCTTGTTTAGTTTTTCTTTGTAAATCCAATTTTCGCTCTTTCTGCACTAATGCCACCGTAAATTATACTTTGTACACAAAACCACTTGACCTAGTGACTTTGGAAGAACTAAAAACCACTTTTAATCTTGGATTGGTGTCTGAATATTTAATACAAGTTGCAACAAGTTACATTAACGAGAAAAAAGTTTTTCAAAATTCAAAACATTCGGCAATAGTTGTCAATAATCTGTACCCCATTCTGAAAAAAATCACTAACCGCGCTAAATGTATTCTTGTAATAAATAACTATCAAGGGATTAATCTCCTGCCAAATGTTATGTTACCAGTTATTCTAAGAAACTTTGATGTGGCACTACTGCATAGAAAGGTTACTCATAAAGAATCCGACTATAGCTATCTTGGGACTACAGAATTAATTGCAATGCCAAAACAACTAGTGTCGACTGTTTTTGGCAACTATTCTGTTGAAGTTCCAAATGAAACTAAAATACATGAATTTAAGCACACGTGCCCAATTTCAGGATTTTATGTACCTCTAGCTATAGACGACTTAAATGCAAACTATTGTGTTGGAATTGATCCATTAAGCTTTGTGCCATTAATAAGACCATGGACATGTCAAGTTCAAATAGACTTACTTATACCAGATCACATTTTTAATATTGGTATTCATGTTCCAATATTTCAATATTTTGGAAAGAAAGTTTTTAATTTTTTACCTAGTTCTGTACCAAATGTCAACATATTAATGGCCTTTAAAAGACCCCTACGTGAATCTAAATTTTATCCGTTAATGTCTTGGGTGAGAGGGGAAAGTCTTGGATTTTCACAAGGTCGCCAGTCGTATTCAGCCAACACAGATATTCAAATATTTGCTCATATTTTGATGAGTCAGACTCCGAAAAACAATTTGATTGAATGTGGTGGTAAAATACAGAATGTTTTCGTAGTTTTACATTGTATCGAGTGTTTTGGATTTTTGAGTTTCAATTGGGTTAGTCTGGAGAAACTTTCGTTAAACAATATACTTCAACTTGAGATACTAAAGTTTACAGATTTTACTAAACGATTGCTCGTAACCTATTCTACAACAAAATCGCTAGCTGGAAAAATTGCTGAAGCCGCAAAAAACAATTTTGCCTTAGTCCAAAATCCACTGAGATATTTTCATAAATCCCATCTTAAGTACTACGATAAAAGTCAAGTATTGGCTCTAGCATATGCCTCAATTTACTCTATACTTCTTGGAAATACAACTTTCAAAAGTTCAAATGAAATTGAAAAGGTTGCAGGAAAATATTTTGCAAATCTATTTGACTTGAAGGGATGCCTGCAAGATGTAGAGTCAGAAATACCAAAATGGACAGTGCATGTTCGAAATAATTTTGGAACACTCCGATTTGTCAGTTGTGGTTCCATCGGTTTTCAAACATTTACAATTTCTCAATATCTCTCAATATTTAGCACTAGCCTATGGATGTGGATAATATTTGCTGTGTTCTTAGTTGCTATTTTTATGGATAAGTTCATGCCAGACAAGAAAACTTTTACACGAAAGCCAAAATGCTTACTTTTATTTAAGGTTTTTGTGGAACAAGGTGACCCTTTTCCGATGGCCTTCACGAAACTGAATGGATTTAGATTCGTTATTTCTTCTTTTCTTTTGGTGGGATTAGTTCTAAGCAATGCTTTCAAAAGTACCAATGTTTATGAAATCGTTCTGCCAAAACAGCGAATCCCTTTTCGAGAAATTAGTGAACTACTTCAACATAATTATACGCTTTATAGTAGGATTACCCATTTTCAGTTTATATTGCGAAATAAAAAACTTCGAGAAAAAATTAAAACCAAATTTCAAAAGCTTACAAACCATTCGATTGTGCTAGGCTACAAAAACAATTGGAATGCAATGGCCATGACTGAAATTTTGACAAACATTCAAAATTCCAGGCTAACGAACAACACAGGTTTAAACTCATTAGAATTTCTTTTCAGTAAATCACTCATTCATTCTAATACTTATCCGATTTTTATTTATGCAATGGATCTCTTGAATCCACTTGTAAACGTAGGTTTGCTAGATAGTATTATTAGGTCAGCTTCTACACGTATGGAAAAAGCAATGGCCAAATACTTTTTGGATTCTCAGAGCGAAATGATTTTAAGTGATTTAAAAAACTGTAGTAAATCTGCTTGGATTTTACCAGATTACTTAGGGCAAAAAATTTCGAGATTGTTGAAAATGTCAAAATACGATTCTGATGTTGGAACAAAGTCTTACACAAAACCTCATCTTGTATTTTTTTACAAAGGGCTTGTTTCCGTGTCACTGATTACGAAAGTTGGGTCTTTACATAATTCTGGTATGTTAAAGTGGTGGCAGCAACTTATAAACAGAACTGATCTTAATGATCGTTCAAACTTGCCGCTGACAAAGCCTAGCTTGGCTGGCAACATTAAGATAATTTTTATTTCCCTGCTCGTTGGATTGTTGTTTTCTTGTGCTTTTATCATTTTGGAATTAAGACAAATCCTTTATAATGTTTTGAAAATTTTCATTGTGAAAATAATTACCTGTGTATGCAAGATTATTCAATTACTTGGAAGGCAGTTGACAAATCAAATATTTTTTGATTAATTCAAGAATTATAATTAAACGAAGACGGTCGTGTTAAATTAGTTTCTTATACCTTTCTAGAAATTTCTAGATGTATATTCGAATTATATAAACGAAGGAGTAGGCTTCAGGTACTTGATTTGTTCCCAAGTTACAAAAATGTGAAATGATATCGTGAAAAATCTTTAGGAGAAATAAAACAATTATTGGTGCGCTCTAATCTTGTCATACCATTGCTAGTAGGGTGACAGAAGATCATGCAGTTTCAGATTACATATTCTTATCATCCAATACATTGTTCATCATGCATTTAAAAAATCACTCAACGTTCAAAAGAATGTATTGCAAATTATCCAGATCCAGACGCGAACAATGTTCCTAAACAATATAATCTACATTATCAAATCATTGCACGTCAAGTGCAGGTTTCCAAGGAATCTATCTAAAGTTACAAGGAAATTTTCCGCACGTTCCCAAGGTTTATTTAACTCCCATGAGGTCCACTGCACGTTCCAATTAGGTCCACTGCACGTTCCCATAAGTTTAATTTAGGTCCCATGAGGTCCACTGCACGTTCCCATAAGTTTAATTTAGGTCCCGTGAGCTCCACTGCACGTTCCCATAAGGTTTATTTACGTCCCATGAGGTCCGCTGCAACTGCACGTTTCCATGAGGTTTTATTCACGTTCCTTCAAAGGTAGATTTAAAGCCGTAATAATAGAGAAAATTTGTAACATTTTTTCTAAACACGATTCAAAATTGGAATTTCCATTGTAAATCAAATTTGGGAACGCTTACTCTAAACCGTAAGACTAGCATTATTACGGCTAAATTACACTACCAAAGGTTATTAAAATTTCAAATTGGTCAGGTCAAATCTGTATTTCTAGTTTGTTGACCATTTGGTAAGTGCAAAGAGTTTGCGTTGAGTAAAGAACATTTAATTTACGTCGCCTCAACTGAAGTGCTCAATTAGTATTATGAGAGGTGCTATCGTTATATTTCGAGTATATTTTACCTTACCAAATATCTAAATGGAAATTGCCTGCTTCATTTTTTTCGTTTAGAGTCTTAGTGTAACATTTAAAGTGTAATGAATTTTAGATCATCCCATCAAGTTGCCAAAAACACCTTTCATTTCAAATTAAATGGTTTCGACATAATTTGTTTCGGAAAATTAAGCAAAGATGGTACATCAATAAGTTAATAAGTTTTTGCTATTTGTTGTCTATCAAATATTTAAACTACTAAACTATTTTTCTATCAAAGAAGACTTACCACAATAGGACCTCTACGAATTACTGTCGAGGCGAAGCTCAACCAGGCCTGGTTTTACTAACGGTCACACTAAAAATTGAAGATAAATAGAAAACATTTCCGACTTGTAATTGAAATTCGAATAATAATCTAAAATTTTCCTATTCACATGAATAAAAATATTATACGAATTATTAACTGTGAGTGAAAATTCTTAGAAAAAAATGATTACTGAAATAATTTAAAACACTTTATTCAAATGGATAAAAAATAAGCTATATTGTAAACATGTTATGTGGTAATCAGTGTTATATGGGATTAATTGTCAAATGGAACTAGAGTGCAAAATAATATGAAAGATTGTTCTACAAATTGATTTGATGGAAACTGTGAAGTAAAGAAGCCTTCGCTTAAAAATCAAGTCTTATTATTCTGTTCAGAAACATGCAACAGAAGTTTAGTTTGCTAGCATGCAAAAATACTTTTCCAGTTTACAAATTTTCCAGTACCAAAAAGGATTTAGCTAAACCATATATGTATCATTTGCGATTACATGTGACACGTGTATCAAAATTTTACATTGCAATTTAGTAATAGAATGTGTAATTTAGCTGCTAACTGTATTGCTTGGTTGGGCTAACTACTCACTATAACTCGTATGTCTAGTATCATAATCTGGTAAGCGTCTGGCCTAATATTAGTTCGACAAAGGGATTTGATGGCAGAACTTTAAACCGTCAACTGTGCATAGATTTGGCAAGGTGGATAATGATGTGGTTAGTTACCTATAATATTAATATTTTGTGCATTTTTACTCTACTTGTTTTAATAAGTTACTGCGTATGAAAAACGAGATGAGGAATATGATACATAATGAGACAAGACACATAAAATGAGCTTCCATCTGCTTCCCGGTCTTTCTTGATGTTTTGGAAATGTATGAAAATGAATTTATAAGCTTTCGTTGGCTTTATTCAATGGTTTCACAGGTTTCAGCCATTTGACTACATGTATTTTAATAAAGGTTTGTTCCCTTCGTTTATCATTTTTAAATTACGAAGTTCCAAACATTACAAAGTCTTTAAAAGTAACACAAGAAAAATGTAGGGTAACAATAAGTTATATTAATTAGTCTTTGTTGCACACAAGCAGCAAAGAAGCTAGCGTTTTTTAAGAACTGGAAATTATGAAAATTAATTTTAGTGTGATTAAATTAACAATGCTTAAAATAAAACAAAAGTTTGTTTGAATTTGGCCAAGTTCAGTTCAATGGAACTTCACCTAATTGACCAAAAGTAAGTTGAATGTAATAAGTAATTTTACCGTTGTTGCTTTGCCCTTTTAAAACCATTTCAAATCACTCATTACTGAAAGTGGTTAAGCTCAAAAGGGCACAACAGTGCGGATGAGTGGATTCTTTTTTTCCTAATGTTTTGCTCCGTTCATTTTTTACAAATCACTCAGCTTACGGAAACTGGTTTGGTAAATAGTTAAGTAGTTGCATGATGAGTATGTGGTAAAACAATGATGCTAAAGATGCATGAACAAAAATTAATTACTGCAAAGGAAACACAACAGATTGATCGAAATGGATCGCGTATTGAAAACCACTTTAAAAAATTTTTGATTTTGCAATATGTTCCACATTTAGTGTATTACGGTTTTTAACATTGATAAATTGAAAAATGGTATTTATTTGCAAAATAAAGCACAATTTTGTTGTAGGACGTATATTAGGAAAAACCGCGAAAAATCATAAAAGGATAATCAAATAAGAAAATATTTCAATCTAGTGTGTATATCTAGAAAAACTACCGATTTCGTTCATGACCCATTTGAAATTTATAAACCCTTTAGAAATGTGGCCAATGAGATTATTTGAAAAACAACTGTTCACATGTCATTACTTTGCTATAGAGGACTTTTTACTTTTGGTGACCACAAATTTCTGGTTTGTAATTTGGGGACCCGTACACATAGAACGTGAGCTTTTAACTTAAGTTTTTAAAACAAGTAATATTATTCAGAAAAGCAATTCTATTTGCAACTATTTCTTTCACCGTATTAGAACTGGACGGCCTCAAACACATCTTCAATAGTTGAAATATTATATCTCCTAAAGTTTTCGTCGTATTTGTCAAGCTTTTGAAACAAACACAAATTCAGTAGAAACCGAGTACTCAAAATAATTAGAAACAAAGTTCCTAGGTAAATCAATCCATACTCAATGATCATTTGAATACCAAACAAAAGGTACCAAATTAGTGTCATGACCGAAGTGGCTAGATTCCAGAAGGCCCAGTTGATATGAACTTCAGGAAACGTTTGAGAGCTCGTATCCTAAATAAAAAAACAGGTTTGCATAAATTACCCCAAATACCATCGTTTATACAGTCCCAAACATTTAAACTTTTTTAAGTTGTATGTTTAAATGTTTGTAGTAATTCAGTCATACTATTTGTTTACCTCGTTCAGAGACGAAAACAGTTTTTGCGCAACAAAAATTTGTTGAACGCTTGCATAAATCCCGATTGCAGCGAAAAACATATTGAATATTGGCGAGAAAGACGACACGCGGTCAGTATCACTATCCATCCCGTTTTTTAAATGAAAGTAAAAAGCAAGTGTGCTCATTGTAGATAAAATAACGAATTGAAAAATCAGTGCAAGCATATCCAAGTAGCCAATTATTTTAATTATTTTAAGATTTGCCATATTTTTTTAAACACGACTACGTGGGTGCTTTATATTATGAACGAAATTCGTGACGGAAAATCAACCACCTTCCACTGGCCTATCAAATTATACGTGTGAGTTAATTTTCTTTTTGTCAATTTAGCAGTTTTTTTACACAATGTGTTTATAGGTGAAAATATAATATTTTAATCTCCTGTATCACAAAGCTACCTTGCAAATATATACAAATGCACTTCGATATTTAGTGGATAATGAAAAGGGAATAACGTATCACATGGTTTTAACAGATTATCCAAATTTATTTAAAAACAACTGCTTATAAAATATCTAGTGAACAAATTTAGAGACAATTTGTCACCAAAGCACAAACGAATTTCTGTCAATATGATTAAAAACAATTTCCAGTTGATTTAGCTTTTTTACTAGTTTACTTGCTATAAAACAATATTTGGTCATGCTTTTCAAGTATTGTAGATTTTAAAGTGAAGCAAACTGGTAAAGTGTTTTTGAACACAGGCGTTTGATCATTTTCTGTTACACTGAGAGCGAGCTTATCGTTTTGAACCTTGTTTATTACAAAATTCAAAAAAAAAAAAGTTTGACACTGAAGACTACTCTAGAATTGAAACTAACTTAAAGGCATGGACCCGGTATGTATTTTATGACACCTGAACTGAAATACTTTTTAAATCCTCGAGTAAGGTATTGACCAAAATAAACGAGTCAGTAACCATTTTTAACTTGTAATCAAGAACTCAGTGTTTTCTAGATATGCGCTGGTTTTCAGGCAGTCGAATCTTCCTTGTCTTTTCACAACGACCGACAAAAGCGAATAGCAAAGCAAAAGGCAAAGCGTCTTGCCTTTTTTACTAAGAAAGCTACCAGCAAGAACGAGAATAATGCGTGCAAAATGTATGGGGAACTGTAGCATCAGGTATGTCAACGTCAAACCACCAAATATATCAGCCAAGCAATATATATAAAATAATAATTTGTTGGCACATGTTCGTCATTGTTGTTCGCCTGGATATATAAATATACATACAGTCAAAATTCGAGAAAGAATTCTGACAAAAATTGCCCAGTATATTATAAAACCATAACAAAACATATATTTTACGGACCAGACCTTCAACATCCTCACACATTAATGTGAATAAAAGATTAAGAATATGTCAAATAACGATTTGAAAGTTCCCAAAACTCCTAGCGACCACCTGGTTTGATGTTTAACCAAGCCGACACACACTAAGCATCCGAAAGAAAGATACTACCTCGCAATGTTTATGCAACTAGCTAATTCTTATCATCTAACTGAAAGCATGGAAACAATTCAAAAGTAAGCGGGTTCTCCTGCTCATACCAAAGTGAATTTATAAAATTTGGAACTTACCAAGTCCAAATGGAAAATTTCGCATAAAGCTTGCAAGTCGTCACAGCACAGAAACAAAATAAACAAACACAAGACAGTTTTTTTCCGCAGTAATAATTATACTCAAAGGGAACCAGGGCAAAGATCCAGAATCAAGTTATGTATTAAAAACAAATTTTCAGAAACAATACCTAGGACATATTTTTAATTCATAACTTGAAATGTAGCATGTCATTGGACATAGCTTTATTAGGAGAAAGTGTCCGTTTTGCATTTGCAGTGTGCGTTTTGGACTGTGCATTTTGTATTTGTTTATGTAATTAAAAATATCTTGGCCTGGTAGGGATCGAAACCGTGATCATCACAGTGCTTGTGCGAGGCTCTAACTACTTCACTGTGATGGCATAGTCTGAGGACTGGTGTATGATAAACAAGTCATGAAAATGAGTATGTGGATGAATGTGTGTATACGTATCGCGATTTTCTTTGCATCGAACTGGAGAAGTGTGTGGCGAGTTATAGAATTTAATCAATTTTTCTGACGAAATAGAAAAAATAGACCTGTAGTTCCTTGACAAAAGTTGATGTAGATTGACTCTTCTATCGAAATATGCAATAAAATTTTTTTGTCCATAAGTCAACATGTGACCTGTTTGAACCTGGTGTCCCGAGGGGGTTTGACCCCGGAAGCTGAAAATTTGTAGCGATGGAGTACTTGGCCTGAAGTGTCTGTGTGCCACGTTTGAAGTAAATCGGTTTACGCGTTTCAATGTTAGAGCGCACACAGACGGACAGACGGACGGACAAACAAACTAAAATTATAACTACGATGAATACATTCATCTACGTAATAATTGTTGAATTCATAAAGTAAAACCAGCATATTCATGCATGATACATAGAATAATATGAGGGTTTTTATTTAGTAAAAACTGGGTTACTATTTGTGGCCCAGTTGGCCTAAAGTGGCCTAAAGGTGACTGCTTGTACGGAATATTTTGAGAAATTATCCGAAACGAGCCTAATGTTTCTTATAATTATAAGCATACTACAGTATATTCCGAAAGGCATGCAAAAATATGCTAATATTAGAGAAAAGAAAATCATGTTAAATTTTTTCAGCAGCAAATTAAGCATTGCATGGCTTAATATTCAAGACAACCTTAGAAAATGGAGAATAATATATCGTGTTGTTGACTTTAAGTTTGCGTAAATGAATTTGGCAAGTAAAAGTTTCTCAGAAAAGTACGTCTGATTTTCGTAATTGTAAAACATCCGTAAAATATTTTAATCAGTGTTGCTCTCCTCGTTCCATAAATAACGAACTTGCTCAACAAACAGTGTAGAAAACTCATTAAAATTGGAATAAGCTCATAATAATCGGGTTTCTGTTTATAGTAAAATGTGTGTGAGAAAGTGTGAAATTAGCATGAAACGGTATGTTACATGTGACGAAAAATTTAAAAACCTTAGGCAACCTGTCAAGAGAAAATTGTTAATTAAAGTTGGAGTGGAGTGTCTATGATGAAGGCTGCAGCTAGTCGGATTTAAAATGGCAATGCTGTTTTTATGTCAATGCGATGCCAATATTCAAAATTTTCAGAGCTGTTTAATACTAAAAATATATAAGCCTATAAATATTTGGTGAAATGTTTATGGAAGGTGGTCAAAGTCGCCAAGTCTCTCATCGGTTTTACCCGAGGGTTTCCAAGGTGGACTGGAAAACCTGAGAGACATGAG